>LGSN01001053.1:0-13830 GCA_001314375.1 Phytophthora podocarpi | reverse complement strand
AATGGCAGCACTACATAATTCTCCTATACTATTTTAGCGATATTTATACATAAAAACAACAAAATTGTATCTATGATCTCCATTAATTAATAGACTCTATCATACATTGAAGAAGATACAATATTAAAATTAACAGGGCTGCCTGCTTCTTCTTATCCCTTCCTGATCGCCAGAATGAGATTTGCACGACTTACAAACTCNGTCCATAAGATAGGTACTTCAGCAAATCTGTGATAAAATCGAGAAAGGAAAGCAGATTGCAGACGTGTGCTTTCCTGTAAGATATGATAAGCCAATGGGCTAAACAAGGTAGCCTTTCGAAATGGGCACGAAACTGGCACCGTACCTTACACTCGTTTTACACTCTTTGTATTAGATCCCCTTATTACCGATCGAGAACGGCGAATCCGTTTAACAAAGATTTACCCTAATCGATAAATCATTCCAGTGATTCCGACCCCTTCTTAACTCTGAAATAAATTTCAGAGAATTAATTGTATGCACAGCGTTTTAATTGTATGCTGTCGCTGATCGGACCTGAACAGTGAGTGTTTCCATGCAAGGTGTTTTTGTTATTTTTCGGAGATTATCTAGTTTTTTCTATGCATTATGCAGTATACGTAGCCGTCGATACGGTCACGTTGTTGGCTAGGAATGATAGTGTGACCCATGCGAAATGAGTAGTTGATCGCCCTAACCAACTCTTCAGCAGCCAAGTTCGTCACCTCATCCAGCTCTTCGCATTCGATTTTTCAGCACCGCTTTCGACCGCGACTGAATGGTGGTTTGACCTTGCCAACGTAGTTGAATTATATCAGTTCGTCGTCTTCATCGTTTCTGACCAACATCCTAAAAATACTCCTGTTGATGACACTGGCTGGTTTTTGCACAAGCCGTTTTATTGACGCGCCCACCGTGTACTGAGACTTTTGTGGGCCATCGCAGTCGAGGCACTTGGTCTTTTTTTCGCGGGCGTCCTGGTGGTTTCCGATCAGGTAGACTCCGTAGCTTGTCCAGAAGGTCGAGGGAGCCAACGAGGTGAAGGCACGATAAGACATGAGCACAGAGCCATCCTGATTGATAGAATGGTTTGCAGCCGCACTTGAATTTCGACTCTATCCCATCCAGACTCCATGATGGCGTGTTCCAGTCGTGCTCAAATATAATTCGAGCGAGAATCTTCACCACATGAAGAGAGAGATAGTGGAGTTGGACGTTCTCCACCTTCTCATTTCTTTGAGCACCCCACCAAGTGAACGTTTGTACGTATTGGTCCGTGCCGCATCACCCTTCAGCCCATACAGATTGTCGTCGCGTACGACATAGTAATCTGCGTTGAATTAGTACTCGTGAAAACTGCCGTCTAGAGTTGTGTTTGTGCGGAGGATAGCAATTGTCGTCCTGACAAAGAGTCACAACTGCCATCAATGTTTCCGTGCCGACCGGCCCTGAAGAGGAGTGCCGGATAGCCTCTGACCCGATGTCCATAGCACACTCCATCAGTATCTTGGGCATTGTTCCAGCTAGAACAAAGTTCAGATAGCAGACATGACAAATACGGTTTTGAAACATTAAATCCGACTTGCTAGTTGCTATCGTATTTGATTTCGACCCGATTGTTCTCCGAATATTCGTCGTCAACTCCTCGGGTATGTTACAACCCAATTTTACTTGAAATAAGAATATTATAGGGATGCTATGTCCAGAAAGTAGCAAATTTCAAATAGGTTTTTACATCGTTAAAATCGGCTTCCTACTCGCTATCGTAAGTAAAGACGAACGAATTTTTCTCTGAACCATCTTCGTCGTCGATAAACATTTGGTGGTGTGCTACAGGGTGAACGCGCTCTTCATTCTCGCTCGATGATTCGTCGCTTGCTTCACTATCATCTGGATCGCTGAAATTCAGAATCTCTGTGGATTCACAAAAAAGCTTTTCGTCTTCGTCCAAACGCTCAATAAATTCCGGTGTTGGAGGTCTATTTGATTCCGATTGTGAAGTATTTTCAAACTCGGAGGACGACTCGTTCTCCGAGTATGATGGCGATTCCGACAAGAACGGAGTCCTGGTGCTGAAGCTGCTCAATCGCTGAATCTGCCCAGCGCACAGGCGCTCCGCAGATCAAGTTGGAATCGCAATTGGTCGATGACTTTGATCGCTCGGTCAGCTGAGACACGTAGCCGCTTGAGAGGGTGCATGCTAAATGCAAAGCGGTTAGTAGAATGCATTGGCATAGGCCGCGGTTGACATGCATAAGTACAGCTTAACAGGTTTTCATTTATAGAAAAACATATATTTTCGAAGTTTCATATTTTCTAAATGATTCCGTACGGAATCCAATACAGCTCCGTCGACTGACGAAATTAATCGCAGCATTGAAAGTAATTGTACATAATACAAGTAAGCCTACGTAATACAATATATCCATCGGGCATGGAAAGTAGCCGGTGGATGAATAACAAGAAGTCTCCCCTTATTATTGGATTTTATCGTCTCCAATACAATATTGTATTACACTAATTATTGGTAATAAATATGGCTAAAAGTGCGTTGACTGGAGCTTGAAGCTCCACCAACAACACCTCTCTCTATGGCGTCACAGTCTGGCTCCGATAACATCAGTGATGAAGTCCTGTACACCACAGTCGTGTCAGCAAAACCTACTGGCTAGAACTCTTGCTTAAGCCAGGTCCGCGGGTTTCCTGAATGGCCCTCGAGCCTTTTAAAAGTTCACAACTACATCTTCGCTGAACTGCGATGGTCTCCAACAATCAACTCGCCTTCTTCTTCTACGCACCACTTGGCCAAGGACTGATCCACTGCAACCTCTGTGGCAGCAACCAGAAACAGGTGGGAGGGACTGGATACTCCAATCTCATGGCACATCTGGATGGGAAGCTTGTGGACTACGAGGCTCAGTACACGTCGTCTCAGAACAACACCTATTGTCCACTACAGAGCTTTGGCTTTGTGAACGAAGAAGCAAGTCATGTCCCTTCCAGTGAATTCAGTGGATCATCATGCGGAACATGCCTATCCATGAAGTCGAAGACGCGCTCACTCGAGCAATGAGTAAGCTGCGGCCTGTTACAGTCAAGGCTGTCAAGAAGTGCATGGAAGGTATCGCAATCAAGGTCGGCCACGAACTGGAGAAGGAGCTGGGAACGCTCTTCGGCCTGATGTTTGACGGCTGGTCGCATTCCGGTGTGCATTACGTCGCGCTCTTCGCTGTTTACGAGGCAGATGGTGAGCTGCGCGCACCGTTACTGGACCTATCCCCTCTTGACGATGGAACTCAGGCAGCCGAGGCCCACGTCCAGCTGTTCGAGAACATCCTCGATGACTACAACAAGAACAAGGACATGGTGTGAGCGACAACTGCAGCACCAACCGGTCGATCGCGACCAAGATGGGCGTGCAACTCGTCGGGTGTGTCAACCACAGGTTCAACCTCGCTATTAACAGGTAGCTGGCGCCGCACGAGGCCTTGCTGTCCGACGTGAATACTCTAATGGTAGAGTTGCGTCAGGAAAACAAATCTGCAGAGCTTAAGAAGCACACCGAGCTTTTGCCCATCAAGTGCAACGTCACTCGCTGGTCATCCACGTCCCCAATGATGCAGCGCTATATCCGAACTCGAGCAGAGATCAAGAAGGCTGACGCGGTGGAGGAGCTGATCCCAACAGGTGCGAAGCACAGAAAGCTGGTCGCCTTATTCGAGCATCTGAAGAAGTTCGAGAGCATCTGTAAGCCGCTGCAGCGCGACGACACGGATATGACAGAGGTGCGTCTCATGTTTGATGCGCTAATCGCGGAATATCCGGTCATGGCAGAACATCTGAGGGCTACGGCTAAGATCGTCTACACTCCTGCGTTTGAAACAGGTGTCGTCAAGGTGATCTCTGGTTCCATGCTCTCGTCGGCTGATGAAGCAGCGCTGAAGTGCTTTGAGGTGACCCAAGCTACAGAAAGAAGCGCAAGGAGAGGGAAGAAGACTACTCTTCGCTGCTGCTTCGAAGCGGAGGAAAGAAGAGGAAGTCGCCGTCAAGCGCGACACAGTACATGCCATTCGTGAAAATGGTACCACCAACGTACAACATAGTGGAGCGTCTGTTTTCCCAGTGCAAACTGGTCTTAACACCACAGCGTCGCGCCATGTACGCCACCAACTTCTAGCAGCTGGCATTCTTCGCGTTAGCCGCAGCATCTGGAACATTAGTACGGTTGTTAGCGTTAGCGCTGAGCACGACGAGTAGGTATCCCTAGTGATAAGTTCATTAAATACATGTAGAAAGTCAATCAGATACATCTCTTTTTATTTTTGGTTTTCATTATTTCCAACTCCTCGATATATTGGCTTGTTTGTAGCGAAAAAATAAATCATACTTGTGTACAGTCGTCTTTCGGCTACACAATGTATGCTTCTCTGAGATCATCACTCAAATATTGACGGAGTAGAAGCACTTCACACAATACCTTTAGTCACGTGCAACCTGTATCTTGTATCTTGTGTACATCGAAGGGTGGAAGATTAATTATGGATAAATATGGCAGTGAGCCATAATACATCTTTGGCGACCAATATAAAATCCCACAAAAACGTTGGCGTAGAAGTCATGCTGAGCCGATTTGCTGGTTGATAAAAATAGTGATGCAAGGCGTATTAGAGCCTTTAATGGCTTTCAAACAACCGCGATGTCATTTCCTAATTCGCTGGAAGGCCTCGCAAGACACAGAGAAACAAGCATTGGGTGATGACAAGCGCCGACAAAAATGTGCCCCAGGTGCGGCAGCACCGACATTTCAAACTCTAGAGGAGCTTGTGGAAGAAGCTCGCGCGTTGGCTTGGTGCTGCCTGTCGTTGGAGATCGTGGAGGACGATGCCGACCCCGATGACGACAGCTCGGACTTTGAAGAGAGCCCTGATCTATTTGATGCAGATATGTTGTATGCAAAGAAGACCAACCAAGCTAGTGAGACCATTACCTAGTTAGCTGGGTTGGGCTACGAGCGACTGACGTGGCAACCCGCACACGACTCGGCCACAAAATCTGATAACAGATTTCAACCGTCAAGAGCTCGGCATTATTTGGCCGGTTGACCACCGACAGAGTATCCCGATAGGTGTCACCGCTGCGCTAAGAGCAAACGGGAGCAGAGCACGACGTAGCTAGATGATAACAGGAATGCAATATGAATTGCGTCAATTTTTATTATTGTTAGCTGCTGGATTTAAATTTTTATTATGAAGCTCTCAATTCAGTATGATATTGAATTGGCGGACCTCTGCTGTAACGAGTAAGACCTTGTAACGTGACCATCTACACAATACATTATGTGGACCACAGAACCCCAACTTAGCACATATATGTGGTCCACATATTTTATGATGTGGACTACACGAGCTACACGTGCTTGGATCACTTTACAGTCCCCGTTGAGAGTTTGAAACACGGAGGTCTCGGCTTCTTATCTTCTTCATGTAGTAATAACAACACAGCGATACAACTCATTAATCCGGCGCTGCAGCAACATGTTGTACACGGAAACTAACATTTTTAGCGTAAATGTTCCAGACAGCGTGCTATTCATTAGATGAACTACATGTATTGTGCTTTGCATCTATTTTGTAGTCCATTTTAGCCACCTAAACCAGACTTCAAGATAGATGATTCGAGGAGGATTGTGAGAACTGTGACTCGGTTTTATTTTTGTGCTCTATAAAAGTATGAAATGCGAGCAAATCGCTCACTTTAACCAGTGCAATTCAAATTCTAAGGACGACTTTTCATGCGCAATTACGAGTTATGGGATGCAGCCTCCACCTTACAAAACCGACCTTATAAAAGCGGTCAAGTCGTAACTAGGACTGTTTTTAGGTTAAATAAGAACGAGTTTTCACAGACTTATCAATTCAGTTATACCAATATAGATGCAATGCATAATATCAACTTAAACCATAACAACGCATTTCACTATGCCAACTACATCGAATGTAGGCTGCCAGTGGTGCTAAGTGAAAGTGCTAGGTTAAAAAAGAAGAAGATTGGTTCAGGGCAGCTAGCTGACGAGCTTTGTAGGTCTTACAGCATATCCGAGTCGGATGAAGCATCGTCCCCGACAAGCGCATACGTGTCTTCCGACGCGGTCTCCGAGCTGATGTCAGTTGCTAAGCGTCAGTTTGCAGAGGTACCAGCGGATCCCACGACGGCCATGTACAATGTCATTGAGGAAGGGCGATTACATTCTTTCCGGACTCGAAGCCCAGGAATCGAATCTTCCTCCTTCCGATCCCTGCAAACAAAGACATATACGATCACAGACGTTTACCAACCTCGGCAATGGTCGGTTTGGAGAACGATAATTTTATTCATGGACACGGCTGGAATCGCCAAGTAGCTATGGCTGAGGACAAGAAGAATGTCACGTTCGACAAAGGGGACGTTCTTATATTTCGAGGCGATTTTATCTACGGTGACTTTGGATATGCTGTCCAGAATACACGTATGTACTTCTCTCTGGACCTGAGCCAAGGTGCAAGGAAAGGTCACTAGAAAAATCATATTGATCTCATATGTGTAATTCCCAAGAAGATCCCGAGTAACGAGAAAGCCGAGCAAACCTGCTGCGTATTCAGGTGTTGGCAGAGCTTCTCGTCGCCCTCACAGTTCCGCAGTCACATTCGCGTATACCATCACATCTATTCCAATCGCTACCCTACTACACCCGTCCAGCCTAAAAAGAACTCTGTGGCTAAAACGAAGAATGGGGTGATGCTGCCGACTACGTTGCCGGCTAGGAAGGCGTTGGCGATGCTGGCGATTCAGTCGAAGAAGAAGGTAACGGCCGTACGTGAAGCTAGTGTGCCAGATGAAGCTGAGGAGAAGGTCTCCGCAGATGCGCGGTAAAAGAAACGGAAAATTTCTAAATTGGTCCTTTAGTGCTGCCCTCGCATTCCATTTTTCTAATGACAATCAATGAGTGCCCCTCATCTCCATTTCGCAGCTGCAGCAACAATCCCAATGATTAAGACAGCTAGGATCCCTTGTAGTCGTCATATCTCATTCAGACCCATCGTGGATATTATAAGTTGTGCTTTGAGGTGGTGCTTCTCCTGATACTAACTTTGTAGGTGTACAGATGCCGAGAACCCGCGGCTACTGAAACTACAGCAAACAAGAGCAGGAGCTTCTGCTCTGCGTCTCAGGTAGATGCGGAGATAAGAGGGGTAGAGCAAGAGGAGCGCGGCAAAGCAGATCGTGAAGATGCTCGACAGTGTCAACAATAAATGATGGCACTGGTTGCAGCACTGATCAAGCCTACACACTGGCACGAATACATAAATACAAATTGATAAATTTTATTATTGTTGTGTTCTTCTATTTTGCTCGCTTCAAAAATCGAGCTTCCTCGGCCAAGCCCGAGTAGGCAATGATGCAGCCCTGTCGCCCCCAGAAAAAAATGTATATAGTTGTGGGTAGTGCTGCCAATCAAACACAACAGAACGTCGTATTAGTTCATGTAACCCCGACGCCTGTGGCATGTGTCTGACATCTTGTACAAGATAACTTTTGTCTCCGACAGTCATTGACTCAAATGAGGAGCAAGGTGAAGTTGGGTTCAAATTGGCGTGTAGCCAGTCCCCGAAGCTTGCTTGCGAACGTTGCCGCAGTGCTTGCAGGAGAAGAGAACGTCGCCGCAGTCCGTCAAGGAGAAGGACGAAATGGCGCGGGAGGTGAGCATTACACTTGTCAAAAGTAAGAATGAGTTTGGTAGCACCGTTGCGTTGCAAGAAGAGTTTGATACAGCAGACTAGAAGCAGTCGTTTGATGTTGACCTTCACGGGCAACGCAGCTAGGTTTCACTGTTTTACGGGTGGTACAACTTATTATGGGATCAATTGCATATTTGCGGGATCTCGAATTTTCCATAATCAGTTACCTATTCCGTAATACTATAGTAATTATAATTAAATTATTATTATTATTATTATTATTACTATTATTATCCGAGCACTGCTCTACTGGATCCTCGGCCTTGTCATTCTCGAAAACTTCCACGAGAGTCGCTTGGCACAGTGTGCGCTCCAGGTTGCCAGCAGAGTTTGGCGCTCCGTTTCGTTGGTATGAGTGATGAACGAAAGTAAGCTGAAGTTTATGGCAGGATACGACGGAAAGTAGTACGCCAATGAAATCTAGGCGTCACGACTGATAATTTTTCATGGTGCGTCTATACTTTCTCGAATTCCCTTTTTTCAGCAGAAATGTTAGAGAGACAGGTTTGACTCCCCTAATGGCCACTGGTTTTGCTCAATGTAAACTGTGTACTGCGAAAATATATTGGAAAAAAATACGAATTGTCACCTGTCTTCGCCATACACCGCCATCTTTACCTACTTACTTTTCGTCATAAATCGCACCCCGCACATACATTCATTGTGCTTCTGCTTCTTTTCCCACTTCATATTGACAATCTGCCACGCTGTCACCGCCTTCTCCGGCAATTGTAGCTTAGCCAAGAATAGCTCTTTCCCCTACTCAAAGTTTGCGTCGTCCCAAACACGACCTTCCATCACGCAGTAGACTGATAACAGGGACAGCCAAGCTTCACGAAAACCTTTGCTAGATCCTGGTGCCACTACCGACACGATTCGGCACTGTCTGTTTTGCGAGAAAGGTTTCATCTCACTTGTTCTCGTAGTAGCACCAGGCATATACACCAAAAGGGCCGAATGATAAACCAGGTTGTTGAGGCAAAAAAATGTGTTCTGGACGCAGGTCAGGACACTACAACACGTAGTCATAATCATCATCCTATTGAAAGAGTTGTCCTAGTTTTAACCTTATTGGAGGCGCAGGTGGGGATAATGCTCAGATCTTGAAACACTTCCCGACACACAGAGAAAATTAGGGGGCCACACGTCCATGCTCGACGTATTTCGGCGACTCGCGGCCCCTCGCTTGGGGTCATTGCTCGGTTTTGTACACGTAGGCTTCAACTGAATCGAAGTGAAGCTTCGCGTAGTAACTATCCTGGTATCTCGACTGAGTACTGATCCGGCGGGCAGAAGAATCCTGCAGTCCTTTCATGTCGCACGCCGCTATTAGTCGCGGTCAAAATATACGTCGTGTTGAGCGCATCCAGAAGTTGTTGGGGGTTGTCTGGATACGGTCATGGCCTTGGAACACGTGCAGATTTCGCGAATAAACATAAACAATGATGATGCGTCAGTTTTGATTCCTTGCTTCCCCGAGAATCTCCTTAACACGTAGTGGTCCTTGCTGTAGAGATCGTGGCCATGACGCGACAAAGCTCGTACAGAGTCCACCCATAGCACCATAGCACCATCGATATCCAGATCCTCCAGCTCCGCGAGTAAAGCTCCCCTCACAGCGATCACGTATTTCGGCGTGATGGAGGGTTTTCTTTACGTGATGAGCACGCGCTTGGCCTAATGGGAGACGCACGCGGCCTGACGGGGGGGGGGGGGGGGGGGGGGGGGGGGGAGGGGGGCGTGGACCGTCAGATAGAGGATTCACTTCTGCTGCGGGGAGAGGCAGGAGATGAGGGCGATGCTGTCGTGCTCCGCATGTTGTCTGCGACTTTCATTTTACACGGTGCCTGCCTCTATAGCCTAAAATTAGACCAATTAATATGCGTCATGCTACACAGTATTGGCGTGTCCCTTTGTCTCACTTCATTAAATGAGAGGCCCGGTTTTGTACCGGTGCTGTCGGAGAGAATACGGTGCGGGCGCCTTTAACGGACTGTGGTTTTAATCTTTGCTCGCACTGGTACAGCAAATCCACCAGTTGTTATGCTTGACTAGAAGTCAGTAAGTCGACATCCACGAAAACGTCGATACCACGAAGGCCAGGTTGCTAAGAAGCACTACTAGAAACTATCGATATCGCAGATAGAAGCGCTTTCTGTCGATCCGATTCAATGATGACGCGACTTTTGTCACCCATGACTGCTTGAACAACACGAGGAAATTAAACCCAGTGATCGTACCTTTCAACAGGTTTGAGTGAAGCCTCAAAATATAAGGTGTGATTGTTGTAAAATGATCAGGGAGAATGCATCCCAAATACGTTCCCAAATTCCCAAGCACTACAAGGTCTTGGGAACGGTTTGAGGATACTATAAACATTCCGATGTATTTTAACAGAGGTTTTAGGAACGTATTTGAGAACAAGATGTTGGGAGCATATTCGGGATCGAGGAACAAACAAACATACAGATTTCGGGATCTTCAGTGTATCTGTATTACCAAGAACGTAGCCTACTCAAACTCTATCAGCGTGGCACTGGCTGCACTAGTCGCGGTCCACCACTTCGCAAAAGCGGCGATACTCCGCAGGAATTTCCACGCCAACCAGGTCGCCGTGCTCCAGATACCGCATGCGATTGTGACGAATTTCTTCGATCAGAGCAACGTAGTCCTTCGATTTCTCCTTAATCACGACCAGAAAAGCCAGCAAATTAGGATGAGCAGACGTGAACGACTCGTTTAGGTCCCTATTGAATCTTTCGATGGAATTGTTCGTGCGATTCACGATGGCGGTGGTCTCCGCAATGGCGTTGATGTTCCACAGAGCCGTATCATACTTGCGCATCTACGTGCACGTGAACTATCACAAGAAAGTATCGCATTAGAAGCGGTGGCCTGACCCAACCACGTGGCTTCGGACAAGTGTGATGCCCTTTTCTGCGATACCAGCTATCGGGATCACATTCAGCACCACTGTTCATGACGTGACTTACCGGCTCTTGCGGAATGCGCAGGACGATCATCTTGCGTCGCAGCGCCTGCTTCCGGTGGAAGATGCAGCCGACAATAGAGATATCGGCAAACCACTGACGTACAGCGTTTAACAGCCCCAGCTCAAAGTCACAAGTGACATAGCGTGGGTCGACCTAAAGGTCGCATTGTATGATGACGTTGTCAACCAGGTATCAGTAAGCGTCTTGCTACTTGTCCGGCAGTAGCACGTAGTAGATTAGCAGACGTAGACCGCAGACATGGCCGAGCCCATTACTATGGCAAGGTGCGAGAATGACTTGTGGTAGACCTTGAAGATGCAATCGAGATCGAGCGGTTTTTGGGGGTACTTGAGCAGACGAAGCAGGTCCGGGTGTGAAACCCTGGCCATGCGCTTGATTATACGCCCGCATGGGCATATACGTAGTGAAGAGCGCTAGTTATCCGGGTTCATGAAGACTGTAGACTCCAGCTCGATCGCTCGAAAGACGTCACCGCCTGTCAGCTCTTTCTACATATTCTTGACGAACGCCACGGCCGTGTGACGAGGCATATAGCAGAGGCTTGCCTCTTCCCCATGCTTGCGATGGAGATTCGCGACGGCTGCCTTCCATACACTAGAAGGTGCGACCGACATGTCGGAGGTCGCGAGCGATTCAAGCACCTCTCTCAACTCCTCCGTGGCTTCCACTACAGTCTCAGCAGTGCGTGTGTATGAATGCTGGTTAACTTCTTCAACAGCACCACTAGACTTGACGACCAAACACGAGGCAGCCCACTGAGTTGAAGTGACAACAGGCGTAGTATACGGCTCCATAATATCGGCTCTTGACAGAGTAGGTGAAATTCTTGGGCTCCAAAGCTGAAAATCCCGAGTGGCTATTGCTTACAGACTTGCTCCGGGTCGCTACATACGAATGGTTCTAGCTCAGTGCGGCAATAAATTCATAAGTTGATTTAACGTTGCTCTAATGTTGCTCCTTTTGGGATTTTAACTGTCTCTCTTAATATACTGCGTTTATTCGTGCCTAAATATGTTCCCCCTCGTGAATAAATGATCCGTTTTTGGGATCACTGATTTGTGATTAGGTACACGTTTAGGACGCATTCGCAGCTATCTGTAAACTTTTGCAGTCACCATCAGAAAGGTCGAGTATAGACATCCAGGTGGCTCAGATGGGGAGGCGTTTGTAAGGACTCCGTGCTACGGCATTTATTTTTTTGGATCAACCACGGAACAGATCAAATTTGGATCAACACTTTGTCCGACGAATTAGTCTAATCTACTGCGAGTTAAATAATTCTACAGATCAACTTGATCCAAAAGTTGATCCTTCACACGGAACGTTACCTTTAACAATTAATACATCGTTTTCTTATTTAATAATGTATGCCTTCAACAATTATAAACATATTTAATATTTAATAATCTAAACGATTGTTTCATTTGGGAAAATGGCACGACGCTCCAAGACCTGCCCGAAGTGCAAGAAGCGTTTCGCGACGTACGGCAACATGAACCGCCACCAAATAAGGAGAACGCTTTTTTTTTTTGGGGGGGGGGGTCAAATGTGGCGCAGGCCAAGTAGAGGGTCAACTCGTTTTTTGGGTCAACCTCGGGTCAAGTTGGCCATCAGTTGACCATTAAACAAGCTCATTGATACGCATTGCCAAGTTCACTTCATCATCTTCTAAATCTGGAGCTTGAGCATTTTCCGACACACAGCTTGTTTCAAGTGGAATAGGTACCCGACGATTTTAGAATCTGAAAATTGGTTCTTCACAACCTTGATCAGAGCAAACTCAAAGTCACAGACGACATGGACTGGGTCAAGCTTCCTTTTAGAAGCGACAAAAAAGTAGTGTAGGAAATGCTCGTACACTTGAGCTGTCCTTCCAGAAGTGAGTCCATACCATATTGGTAAATAGAGCTCAGAAATGGGGTTGAGCATCGTCACGTTTTCCAATTGGTAAAAGCGAGTAGACACACATCGATACGTGGCGTCGATGAAAATAGAGCCCTGCCGCGGCTTCAGCCGATCCATCAAGTGTGGGTGTGCCCAGCAGATCACGCGATGAAGGACCTCGCCTTCAGTAGTAGGTGAAGTGGGAAAGAATTTGAGTCTCGGGCTGTGGTTGGCGTCGCAAAGAGGCTCATTCTCAAGTCGCCTAAAACTGTCTTGACCAAAACCTTCGTCCGCGTCCGATAGAGTCGACCTAGAATCTGCTTCTTGGTCGCTCCTTGCACAATCACGCTGTTGTCATTGTAGAATTGGTCCCGCATCTGGCGCCAAACTTCGGTTGGAGTGAGCATCACATCACTAATGCCTATTGTGTCGGTAGCTAGGAGCATTTGCTGCTTGCAGTCGACAAAACTGGGGTTGGACATCTTGGGGGCTGACGCAATTCTGGGACGCAATTTGGTTTATGAGCCGCCTGCACGACAGTTTCGCCGTACAGTCGGTCCGTCTGTAGGAGCTGTACCGATAGCGCTTGGTATCGCCAGTTCCGTAGTACCAAGCGTAAGGGTAGCCTTGGTAGTTGACACACTTTGTTCCCGCCCTGATGACAGGTTGCTCCGAGTTGTGGTCGTTTGCAACTTCAACTTGGTGGCCTTCACTCTGACCCCCAGTTATCGCCCGAGGATTGCCCAAACAAAATCTCAGTGTCGTCCGAGGAAATGTCGCTCATATCAGATTCGTCGTAAGGGTTGTGGTTCGACACGAAGATGTTGGACGAAAGGTCTTCAGCCATGGTGACGTGAGGTGAAGTGGGAGAGAAGCTTGCCTTGAAAAAGAGGGCGAAAATTGAAAAGTGAGTTCCGTTATGAGTTTAGCTTTACGATCTTGTTTAGGTAGTTTCCCCTACCGCCCCCTCTTGGTGTACGCCCGTGTTCGTTCCATCGAACAACCGGCGTTACCTCGCTCGTCTTACGCTCGTTCTTCGCTCGTTGATTGTTAGGCGTCGCTTTGTTGTGTGCGTTTCTAGATCGGCAACAAGCACAACTCTTCAAAATTGAAGGGAGATTAATCAATATTTATTCTTAGGGCGATGCAATTGAGTA
>LGSN01001052.1:0-13639 GCA_001314375.1 Phytophthora podocarpi | reverse complement strand
TTGAATGAGCACTTATACCAGTGGTTTGTTGGCATGTCCTCGTATGCTGTGTTAAGTACGACAATTTATGAACCTTTTGTTGCTGTCATACACAAGATGGAACCCCACAGCTACTGAATTGCAGGATTTCATGAAGCTCGATTAAAACCACGTTGCACTTTGTTTGCTGAACTTCAAACTAATTGTCCTTGCTGCTCTTTAGCACGTAAACTGACTGTTAAGCTGTGCGTCCGACACAAAGTGGCTACCTCCACCACAACGCCACCCGTCACCGCACTTGTACCAATTGAAGCCGGCGGGGCATGGACAGATCTGACGAATCTTTTCCTGAATTGCCTCGGCGCGGCGTCGCTCTTCCTCCAACTTTGCTTGGTCACGGGCACGTCGTAGTGCATCCAAATGGGCAGCGTGGACCTCCTTCGCTTGCTCCAGTTCCTCCCAGTCCTCGTCTGAAACGCCGGGGCCCCGTTCGCCTTTGCTGTCTTGTCCAGCCTCGTCGTCGTCTGGGTCTTCTTCAGCCTCCACGTCAACAATCTTCTCAGTAGCAACGGGAGACACTGCCTCATCCTCCAACAACTCTTCAAGCGAAAACTCTTCGGGTTCGAGCTCTTGGACCGACTCCACTTCCTGCATTCGCGGCTGCTGCCGCTGCTGCGTCGCGAACATCGAGTTGTCGCTGGGTAGAGATGACTACGAGAGCACCGGTCCATCCGGTGGACGTCGCGCCGACAGGATGATCCCGCTGGCCATGGAGGCGTCCCTCCTGTGAGTGTCCGCACCTCCTCAGGCGAGTCAAGCACTCGTTGAGCACGACACTGCAGTAGTTCCTTCTACACCCGAACAGCATCACGTCCATTCCCGAATCCATCCAACCTTTTCAGTCCCTTAAACAGCTTGTTCAGAGTCTTCTCGACTTCAGCATTCAACTCCATCTCCTCCTTTTGCCGCCTGAGCTTGGAGAAATGCCACTCCGTCTGCTGCTTCCCAATCCGGAAAGTCGATAAAGCGTGTGAATTGGCTTTGAGGCCAGCGTTGCGATTGAGTATGACGTCCATGTCTTTCGGTAGCCGGCAATCACGATCACCATGCCGGCGTACGACGGGTCTGTCATCGCAGCCACCAGAGTCGTCATAGCTTCCTCTCCATACTGTCCTTTGCCCAGATCGTACGCTTCATCAATGAACAGCAAGCCACCCTTGGCCTCCACAAGTTTTGCCGTCACTTTCGTCTTCGTCACGCCCACGTGCTCTCCAGTGAGATCCAGTCCTGAAGTTTCGACGAGTTTCGTAGTCCCCAACGCGCGCATGGCGTGTAAGACTTGAGCCATCACACGCGCCACCGTCGTCTTGCCAGTGCCAGGAGAGCCTCGGAACACGAAGTGGCCGATCTCAGGTCGTGCAGAACCTTCACGCTCCGCCACCGCCATCTCCATCTGCAGACGTGAGAGTTGGTCTCGGATCTTCTCCATGCGGTACAATCCGTCCAGCAACTTCATCGGATCCTCATCGGCCGCAACGCCCTTACCAGGCACGCCGCACCCCCGACGCGCAACCAGAATGGCTTCGCCGGCCTTCTCCGCGTCACTTTCCGCAATGGTTCGCTCTTCTTCAGGCTCGTGCACCACTCGCTGAGCTCGACATTGGAGCAGCTCCTTTCACACACGCACGGCGTCTCGGCCGTTGCCAAAGTTGCTCAGCTTCTTGAATTCCACAAACGTCTGCTACAGCTACAGCACGGCCTCGCTTTCGACCTCGAAATTCTCCGCCTTCTGACTCACGAACGCCACCGCATCCTGCGCTTCCCAGTCGGGGAAGTCGATGAACCGCGTGAATCGGCTCTGCAGCCCAACGTTGCGGTCGAGCATCTGGTCCATATCCTTCGGGTGTCCGGCAATGATAAGCACCATGCCGACATACGAAGGATCCGTCATAGCAGCCACTAGCGTCGTCATAGCCTCCTCTCCGAACGCCCCCTTCCCCAACTCGTACGCCTCGTCAATAAACAGCAGTCCACCCTTCGCTTCACCCAGTTTTTCAGTCACTTTTTGCTTCGTTTGTCCGACGTACTCGGCCGTGAGGTCAAGACCTGAGGTTTCAACCAGTTTTGCTGTGGCCAACACCCCCATCGCATGCAGAATTTCCGCCATCACACGCGCAACGGTAGTTTTACCCGTGACAGGCGATCCACGGAAGACAAAGTGGCCGACTTCTGGGAGTACGGAGCCTTCGCGGTCCGCGACGATCATTTGGTTCCGTAGCTGCGTCAACTGCTCCTTGATCGCGTCCCTGCGACACAATTTGTCGAGCGCGTCTAACGGGTCCTTGCGCTCGTTTGAGTCCCCTCCAGACGTGCAAAAGCTGGATCGATGGCGTCTGCACTTGCCACGGGTGCCACGCACTCAGATACTTCGTCAAATGACACGGTAAACGCACAAGGTGGCCACAGATCGGCAGCTTCGTTGTCACTAACTCTTCGCAAACTGTAGAGATGTGACGCGTCTCGCTGCATTTCATCTTGGTCTTGTGACAGCAGACTCGAACGTACGTCACCTCCTGACTGCATTGGACATTGAATCCGTAGCTGCGGAAGTTGCTGGGGTCTCCTTCGTGCACAGCCTCCAGCGGATCGACGTCTTCTGCCTTCCCCGAGCTTCGTAAGACCTTGTCCAGAAGTCTCTTCTCCTCGAAACAAGTCGTCGAACAATCATGGCCACATTCCGGGTTCGACACCACCACCGATTCCTGGCAACGCGAAGGACTCTGTGCAAGCTCGAAAGCTCGCTCGCATCTGAGCATCACATGATGCCCACAGAGGCGTTGGAACTTCACTGCCTGCTTACAAAAGTAGTCTTTTGGGCCGTACGATTCGCCCTCTTGGACACAGTCAATCGTTGGGCAGGACTCGCCCGTCCACTGCTTCAACGTCTCTGCTGTCGGACACGACACAACCGTCTCGTGTCCGCATCGCGGCAACGACACTCTCACCTTCTCCTTGTATACAAACCGTCACACTTGGCTGGCGTAATCCTGGCGGTCGTGACACGATAGCGACACCGTGTGTTGACAAGGAGGTGTGAACTCGACCTTTTCAGTGCACAGAGGTGCAAGTCCCTTGGAATATCAATCGAACTCGCTGCATTTGCAGTTGAGAATGTGCTTGCACTCCGGGTAAACGTACGGTGCGATAGCCTCTTTGTTGCAAACAGGCCACGAAGTCCGTTGTGCCTCGATCTCACTGGCGCGAAGCACTTCATCTTCTGGTTGTGGCCACAGGGCAAGCTCACGTCCACGCGGATATCGCACTGGTACGTCTTCAGAGCCGCATCAATCGGCGTTCGGTGGCGACTGCAAGGCGAATCCACTTCCACTTGGCAGTTCTTGTTGTGTTTGTCCACCTCAGGCCAGTGACACATCAGGCCGCAGTCATGAGGGCACGGGAGTTCTACTGAGCACGCCACCGTACAAAATCCAAGCTTCAAGTCCCGCTCTTCCTTCGCAAGAGCTACTGACGTCCGATGCTCCGGGCAACAGATCGGAAGCGCAGGACCAATACGCGGTCCGTTGTATGTTGTGCAGTCAGCGGCCTCGGCGGTGTCAGATTCTGCGTCTTTCTCGAGAAGGCCCAGCGTCTTCTGCCAGTGTGCAGTCTCGCCGAAGTACTCGACATTGCCCACCACATACATCCCCAGACGTGCTCGGCTTAGCAGGACAATCATACGGTTTTGGAGCTTCACGAACGGCATGCGAGACTTGCCGTCAATAACAAGCGAAATAATGACGATGTCGGCCTCGTCGCCTTGGAAGCGGTCGACTGTCGATACAAAGCACGATGGGGTTGGTCTCGGGTCCCGTCCTTTAGTCATCGTAGTCAGTCCGTACGTAGTCATCAGCATTTTCCGCATGAGCATCAGTTGCCCCTTGTACGGAGTGAGCACGGCAATGGACTTGGGGGGCACACTGCAATGCACTAAATAGTGCACCACTTTCACGTCATCTTCGCTTCCTGCTGGTTCACTCGGGACAAACCGACTGAAGCTCGCTCTTGAGCGCCGGAATGAGTCCAAAAGAAAATATGCGGCGACACACCGGGGACTTCGCGTCCTCTTCCCTCACACGCGTCAAGAAGCGGAGATCTTCCCTTGCCTTTACTCGCAATCACTTTAGTTCCACAAATATCGTGGTCTTCAATTGTCGTGATGTCCTTGTAAAAGTTCCGCGTGAGGTCGCAGATATTCTTCCTCATCCGACGTTGAATCGACAGCACGGACGACGGAACTTCGTTGCCGTGTGGAGCGCTAATCAGCCTCTCAAACATCCGAGATGTTGATCTTGTTCACTCTTTCAAAGTCGATGCGGCCCATAACGGACGGCTGCAGCTGCAAATGGTCTCCGATCATCTCCAATTTTCGCGTAGAGGAGCTAAAGCACGACACAAGGAGTGGCTCCATCACTTCGGAGGTCTCGTCGACCAAAATCGCGAACGGGTTGGTGGTCCGAATTGCCTCCAATCGCTCCACGCAGCCGGTGATCGCCCCCCCCCCCCCCCCCCCCCCCCCCCCGATGACAGCTTTGCCCTCGTACACACGAGAATACGCCCGGAGAATCTCCCGCTGTAGTTCAATTTTCAGGTCGTCGGTTGTTTTCGCGAATGCAGGCTGTAAGCGAGTGTTGAGATCGCCCCACAGGTTCAGCACTGAATAGAGCGCATTCCACCGTTCTTCCAGCGTCATATCCCAATGCCATTCGCATGGGCGCATTAGTTCCTGGTCTGATACTGCCCAAGGAGACTTCTCTTCTTCCTCAGTCTCCTCGACTGTCTCAATGGAATCCTCAACCTCGTCGTCTTCAACCTCGTACACGTCACGGAGATGTTGGAGATGCTCAGATTCCTCCACTTCGTCTTCATTGTCGTATTGGACCGCGTCCACAAAGTCCTCCACGTCACTCTCTGCTTTTGTTTCATCAGCATCTGGCTCCTTAACACTTAGTTCATCGATCTCGGAAGGTGGGGAAAGTTGGGTATCCAGTGTTGCCGGCTTCTCGTGGATTTCGACGTTGTCATGCCCACCTTCGACTCCACTACTAGGCAACGTTGACGCCGGAAGTTTTGCAGTAGGCAAATTACTGCGGCCTACGTGATCTCTGCAGTAATTGGAGCCCGACAGCGGCTTCCCGTTGCATGGGTCTTCTTTCCTCGTTCGTGCCTGGCATTTGTCGGAGCTCGTTTCAGCTGTGCGAGCTGCTAACGCTGTCGCTTCCGCGTGATGGCCGCCACAATACTGTCCCGTTGAAGCAATGTCGCCACAAGACTCGCCACGCTTCGATATCCACTTGCAGTACAAATCTTCGGCGTGTATTTTGCAGTAAGACAGATTGGGTTCCGCAACTTCCGAGCACGTCCCGTCCAGCCCTCAGCACAGCGGGTGTCGTTCGCACGAATTCCTAGGCGGATCTTCCTACGCCACACCAGCCAATTCCCCTCGAGCCAAACACACGAAACACGCGTGATCTTTGCAAAACGACTGGGCTTCGCTGATCCTGCAGTTCTTGCACTTTTCAGCTGAACACAAGTGCTGCTGGAAGTACAACCGCTTGTGCTTCACACTCCTACGACAAAACGTGGTTTCGTCTTGTGTGAACTTGCAGGAATGCTCTTCACAAACTCACTCTCGTCAGCGCACACCTTCAAGCACGGTTCAATGTACGTGCACGCAGGTAAAGGACAAAACCCCGAAATCCACTGGTACAGCACTTCCTGAGGATCAATGGCGGGGTCGTAGTGCTTAATACCCTCGTGCAAACGAGCGATGTCCTCTCTAGTTAGCATCGGTTTCTTCTTCAGTATACAGTCCACGGCCTCGATAGGTGAAACAACGGAGTTTCCAGGTTTCAAGCTCACTAGATCGCCCAAGTCAACGTCCTCTTCGTCTTCGTTCTTGTCGGTTGCTGCCACTTTTGCTTCTGTGTTGTCAACCGTCTCATCGGCTGTGTTTATACTATCCGTCAACTGCAAAGTGTTGCCACGGCAAATGACGCTGCTGGAACAGCGCCTTGTACAACCTTCAATTCCTCCGAACTCAGTGCTTTTGTACCATCGGCAACGGTAGTCTATGCTTCAAAAATGGAGGCAAAGCAGTCACGAAACTTGTGCCACTTCTCGCGTAGCTCTTGGCAAGCCTCAATGCTCTGGGAGACCTCACGTACAAGAGGGTCTGAGAAGGCCACATTACGCTCGCGATACTGCTCTAACTCGAGCTCATTGCAGCCCCTCCGCCAATTCGTACCAGCCTCTTGAAGCCATTTCCAAGATAATATCGTCCGAAGATGGAAGTGTGTCTTGAAGTATGGCCCAGCGTTGGCTCCGATCCGAGCAAATCCAATAGAAACTCGTCGATCGCGTGGTTCTTGTACGAAAGAACCAAAATCGGAGGATCCCCAATTTCGCGCTTCGTCAGTTTCTAGAGATCTCGAATAATTAGCAAAGCGCGAACGACGACGACATCCAAGTAGGATTTCCCTGTGCTGGGTGGGCCTTGTGTGCAATGCACTGGGTACGTCAGTGCCTCTGCGAAGCTCTTGAGTTGACCGGGATCGAGTGTCGCACTATCCACCAGCTCCAGCAGCGACTGCTCTAAACGACCGCGAAGTTCTTCGTCTCGACGGATATCAACGATAGGGTCGAGGAGCGACGATCGGACCACCTCACGCATCAAAATTTGAGTGGATAGAGGACTTCCACTCGTGGTCGAGTCGATTCCGCCATAGTCGACGTTGTCCTCGTTAGCCGCTCGATCTGGTCCGAAGCTGGCCTGGTCACACAAATTGAGTAGTGCCCCATTTTGGAATGGTACCGCCATCTGCCGTTGCTTCTCGAGGGCTTTGAGCACTGGAATGAACTCCGGGACAAACGTCTGGTAATCAACAATCGCCACTACATCTCCTACAGTCGGACAATGAGTCAGCAGCGCATTGCCAGGTTGGTCCAGGTACTGCAGCAGACGCAAAGTCAAGCATTCTCTCTCTCGAGCTTTAAACTCGTCATAACTCTTACCCTGGAAGATAATTTCTGCCCAGTAAATCTCATCAGAAGTTCGCAGCGATGCGTCACGATTGGCAAGTCTCACGACTCCTATCAGGTTCGGACTTGACAGTCGCTTCGTCGTTTTCCAATGAATAGGCTTCAACGGCGGTCGTCGCGATGCCACCTGCTCAATGGAAATCGTTCCGTCATATTTCACCTGTGAGATAACCCCATCATAGATGTGCGTCGACGCGTTCTTGGACGGTGGGCCTCGCAGCCGCTGCTGGTACTCTCCAGCACATTTACTGCAATAACCTTTAGCGTGTTGTCTGTGCGCACACAGAAAGTTGCGGAGCGATCGCAGTGCGAGTTCTTGCAGTTCATGAGCGTATTCTTGCCCGGAAAAGGCCACAGAGGCTGGTCACACAACTTGTCGCCCATCTTCACCGTGCAGTGAGGCAGCAACGCGTTGTCCCCTTCGATAAAAGTCATCCCAATCCACAAATTTACGATCGTCGTAAAGTACTCATCACTGTTCTCATAGACTCTGCCTTCATTGGTATGAGGGAGCTGCAGCTTCGGCAGCAACGCCGGCTGGAAGTTCCTGTAGTCTGCCAGCCACGCCACCGTCGGGTGTCTCCAATCCGGAGACGCCGCCACCTTCTGCTCAACTTCCACTGACTCTTGCACCTTCACCTTGATGATCCAAGACTTCTCCATCTCACTCAGTAACGAGCTCAGTCGACTGCGTACTGGACGGTGGGTCTGCAGTCGGATGTTTAGACTGGAATCTGCCTCTGCGATCATCTCGTCCAGGGCGTCCTTCACGTCGTCTCTCTTCAAGTCCCACGTGAACTTCAGCAACCGCGTGACGACAAGTTCGACTAGTTCAACAGCCTCAAGAGTTCCATTATTGCCGTCTAGAGCGTCATCTTCAGACTGCTGCGTCACTTGACTCAGTAGAGCACGCACGGCTTTGGTCAGTGCAGGTAGAGGGGCGGGGCGATGGACGCCGAATAGGGCAGGCGGGCCAACGCCGACAAGAGCAGCTTCAGAGCGTCCAACGGGAGACTCTCGACACTTTGCCAGCAACTGAGCCACGCCTTCTCCAACCGCTCAATAGTCTCCTTCAGCTTGTGGTTCGGACACTTCTGCAGCACCGAGCGGATGAACTGGAGGCTCGACGGAAGCTGCGGAACGCGATACCCCACTGACCTCCCACGTCCTCGACCGCCGCCTTGGTTTCGGTTGCCATTGCCGTCGTTGGGGCCTCTTCCTCGTCCCCTTCCTCGCCCTCCTCCTTGTCTTCCACCACGACGGCCACCGTCACAGCCTCCAACCATGGGAGTTAGTTCGTTAGTTGGTTAGCCACTTTCTTTTCCCACCTCCTTCTTTCTCTTTGATCTGTGCGGAAGATTCCCAAGTGAGTGAGGCCCATAAGAGAGAAAACAAGTGATGGCACCAGATCTGCCAGCTTTCTGTGGATTAAGCTAGACCCATCAATCAAATAAAACAGATAGACGAAGTTCGACAATTAGTCGGTTAGCATAATCATGTGACAAGTTGGCGCTTCAACGTATACTCTACCTGTTGTTGAAGTTATGTATGCACAGTCAGAACCACATGGACGAGTTTTCCCTGCGTGTGGAGAGCATGCGAGTCTGGCGAGTTTGCCGGCGGCTATTGCGGATGATCTCCATCGTCACGATGGCCTTCTGCAGGAATTCCGGCACTTGGATCGTTTTGTCGGCAGCGCGTAGCAACGACGGGAAGCCGAGCTTCTTGGCCACCAAGTTGCCTAGCAAGCGAGCGCAGCGTCCGTTGCCATCGTGGAACGGGTGGATGTAGAACACGAGCACTGCGAACGCGTAATAGGCACAGAGCAGCGGCCGGTGCTCCCACTGTCTGGCATCGTTGAGCGTATCGACGAGGTTATCTAGCGCGGCTTCGATCTCTCCCGCTGGGATAAACACCCGGTAGATCCGAGGAGAGGCGTATCCGACAGCCAAATCCGTTCGAAGAACGCCAGCCTGTCCGCTCGAAGCTGGGAGGAGGCACTGGTGCAGCGCGAAGAGCTGGTCACGAGTGATCACACACGACGTGTCGTGCATGATCTCGTTGATCACGTCCAGCAACTGCTTCCGCGGGTTGTCCGCTGACGAACTCCTGCGTGTTCCTGGAGTATCGTGCGCAGAACCGATCGCATCGTACAAGTCGCTGGACGTGAACGTGGCAGGTTTCGCTCCGTCGCAACAATCAGCAAGTTCTACCTTCCGCTCGAAAGCGTCGTACTCTGTCTCGAGTTTCTCCAGCAGCTACACACAAAGTAAAACGACAGCGGGTTAGAGTGTGTAATTAGGAGATCTAACGAGCCAAGCGGTAACAGACTAACCTGTTCGATCTGGCGATACACAGGAGACTTGGGGTTTTCTGCGTGACCAAACAGCTTCTCTCCTACAACACAAAAGATACGTTAGCACGAAATCGGATGCCAGGCAACGAACCATCACTTTACCGTGTGGAGACTTTGACGTTTTCGTCTGGAACGGGGTCGTTTTCACCAGAGCGGGCGTTGCTGCGATCGGCTCTCGGCCTGGATGAATGTGTCCTACGAAATGCAGCACCAACCGCGTTAACCCGCCATCTTGAGATTTGAAACACCTACATAATGACGTACCTGGAACGTTGTACTTGCACAGGACACACTCCGGCGTAGCGGCTGGTGCAGGCTCGGCAGGTAGTGCTGTCTCCGGGCTATCGTCGATCTCCATATCGTCGGTATTGTTGGAGCTCACTCTGTCGTCATTAGCGTTCTCATCGCCCGCGGCCTTCTCCTTCAGGTATCTCTCTACCTTATCGGAGAGCTCATGGACATCGGCGAATAGCTCCGCCTCCGTGGGACTAACGACGTACAGATACTGCAAATAATACTTGAGATGGCCAAGCAAGGCCCACTTGGTCCGGATTTTGCCGTCGCACTCCTCAACCAAATGCTTCAGAGACGAGTCTTCGCTATACTCGTGGGGTTTACCATGACCGTGTTCGCGCAGTGCGTCGTTAAATAGACCATTGTGGAGTAGCATCACTAGAGAGCGCAAGATCAGAATCACTGCTGCGTGGTCTTCGCTGCTCATGGAGGTAGCCAGCGTATCCACCATGTCAAACAACCCCCATTCCAGCGCGAGTGGAGTGGTGTCACAAACGTTCACTGATAATTAATTCATCAAGAACACAATAGTTAGTAAATTCAGTAGTAAATCGGGAGAATACCACAACGTTCTCACAGTCTTCGCACAGAATCGACGAGTCCGTTAGCTCTCCATTCGCGGTGATGGCATTATCCAGAGTTTGGCAATACTGGAATCGAGGGATACGTCCGACGCCGATGTTCGAAGAGGCAGCACTAAGCAATTCCTGCTGAAGCGTGGACAGAATCATCACAGAACGAACGACCCGCTGGATGCGCTGCAATTCGTGCTGGTCTTCGGACATGACGCGGTCAGAGTACCAAGACAGCACTGCAACCGTCGACATCTTGCAAATCATCGGGACAGAGACGATCGTTTGGATCCCTGCTCGTCGAGCGTGCGGGAGTAGGAAGAACTGCGACTGCTGGGCTGCGTGCAAATCAAGCCACTCCGGGTGTTGTCCACTGAAGACGTTTCCAATATGACCCTGGCCAGGATCAATCATGAGCATGGACGACACTTTCCGGTATTTTTGGATTGCATCGGTCCATAGTGCCGCTGTATCGATAGGACGGTTCTTGGACGCTCTGGGCGACAGTACCGACGCTGATTTGAGCTGTCGTTGGACGGCGGAGCTGTTCTTCTGCCAGATACTGTGAGTAATCAGGACGCAGTTGTCGTCGTCATCCAGCACCGGACAGTGCACTTGTCCCATCAACCAGGGGTTCTGCACAGAGAATCATAGCATGAGCAACAGCAGATTCAGTCAAGACCTCGACCTCAACCACGTACCCGAGTGATGACTCGGAGCGTGAATTCCAGCGCTCCAGCCAGCGTCGCAGTGTCGACGTGGTCGACAGCTACCGTAGCGCGGAACCCACTCTCTGTGGCGTGATTGGCAATCAGGAACTTGGCCAACTCGTTGTGCGCGAAATCCACCGCATCTGACAACGGAGACGATCCCCATCGGTCCAGCAAATTCACATTCGCGCCGCAGTGGACCAAATACTTGGCGATCTCAAGATGCCCCTCCGCACTCGCAACATGCAGCAACGTGCGCAGGTCGTAATCCTCCATATCAGGTCGCACCATCTCCGGCACCAGCTGCTTCAGTTTCGACGCATCTCCCTGTTTCGTAACTCGGAACGCAAGTGCAATTTTCTGTTCGTCATCGCTGCTCTTGACTTGGCGACTCATGAGTTTCTTCTTTTGATGCGCACGCAGCATCTCGGCGATCGCGAACTGCTGCTTCTCCTCCGCGATACTAATCGGTGATCGTCCGCGCGCATCCACCACATTGGTATTCACTCCGGCAGACAAGAGCAACTCGATGACCCCCAATTGCCCGTTCTCCACTGCAACATGCAGCGACGTGCGTCCGAGCTCATCAGTCACATTCACTTCCAAGCCGCCGAGCCACGAGCGTTTCACCTGCTCCGTGTTTCCCTCCTGCACCGCGCGGAAGAAGGCGCCGATATCCGGACTCGACCGACTCCTGCATCAGCAATATAACAGGCAATCAGTCAGTCAACTTCAACGTTGCCTCTATCGACCGGTACACTTGTCACGAGCCTGACCGTCTCATCCCTTCTGTCTCGCCAGTCGACAACCTGTTGTCGCCGCCTTCGAACAGCGAAAACTTGCTGCTGAGTGTCGCGTGATGTTCACGCTCTAGTAGACGCAAGATGGCTACATTCTTGGTCTGCAGCGCGCAGTCGATGGGGGACCGCCCCCAGCGGTCCAGCGCCTCGGCGTTGGCTCCACATTTCAGCAGGTAGTCCGTCATCTCCAGCTGCTCGTCGCTCACGGCGATATGCAGCGGCGTCCTGCAACGTTAAAAATAATGGTTAAAATGCAAGTGGGCTCGAAAACGAAGAAATTGTCTACTCTACCGCTTGTCGTAGTCGGCGGCGTTTACGTCGGCGCCGTGTTCCTCTCGCAGGCGGCGCATGGCCTCCAGGTTTCCCTCGGCCGCGGCCCAGCACATGGCGGTGGAGTGCGATGAGGCGCCGAGACTCGTGCCGGGCTCCATGGTGCAGTCGGGAAGGAAACAAAGTGGTCAAAAGGTGGCGAGTCCAGCGCCAGCATGAGGTTTATGCTGGGACTCCCGACTAAGTACGAACCATATGGTATCGACTTCCAACTTCAAGTTGCCTTCGTTTTGCAAGGTTGATCGTCAGGAACCTGTCCGATCTCTCCTAGCTGGAGCTGGCAAGGCATTCTTTGCCGATCTAATTGGCATCTACAGTACGCACCTGCCATATTCTTGCGGGTGTGGATCGTTTGCCAGCTACATGTATTAATACATGTAGTGGGAGGATCAGATAGATGGCGATGTCTGGTGCAGCGCCATAGGCGACGAGGAATTATAGCATGCCATCCGTAGCCAAGCTTCAGCATATAGCAAGGCATATACTCTAGCCATCGCTAGCACCCGGAGTGATGAACCCGGATCGCCACAGTTACTGACGTGTTCAGCTGCATCGCTGATCGACCAAGTCTTGTGTAGATCAGTCCCCTCCCTCTTAATTCCGATTGGTGACGTACTTGGATCCAAGCAGCTCACAATCGAATTCGCTCAACTCCTGGCACTCTTTGCCATGTCGCCCCCCGCCGTGCTCGCGCAGCCTCAGCTGTACATCTACGACCACTGTCCGTTCTGCTGCCGAGCACGCGTGGCCCTGGGGCTCAAGAAGGTCAAGTACGACGTGCTGTTCCTGGCCAGCCACGACGAGGCCACGCCCATCGGCCTCGTGGGCTCTAAGCAGGCGCCCATCTTCGTGCCCGTGGGCGAGAAGCCCTTCCCCGAGAGCTGGGACATCGTGAGCTACGTGGACCAGCACTACGGCGACGGCCCCATCCTCCAACCGGCCTCAGGTCGCGAGGACCTGGCCAAGTGGATCGACACGGCCATGCCGCTGCTCGCGCCGCTCTTCCTGCCGCGGTTCCACGCCGCGCCACTGCCGGAGTTCACACTACGCGAGTCGCGCGACTATTTCAAGCACAAGAAGGAGCAGAGCTTCGGCTCCTTCAGTGAGAACCTCGCCAAGTCTCCGGAGCTCGCAGAGAAGGTCAACCAGCTGTTCCTAGAGCTCGAGCCGTTGCTGCACTCTGGCCAATCGGTGAACGCAGAGCTGAGCTACGACGACCTGGACCTGTTCGGCCGTCTGCGCGGTCTGACGCTGGTTAAGGGCATCCAGTGGCCCGCCAAGGTCCGGGAGTTCCTCGAGTACTTCTCCGAGGCCGGCGACGTGCCGCTTTACGACAATGTGGTGAAGATATAAGGAGGAGGTGAAGGCCCTGAAGTGGCTATCAAACTATAGCCTCCACTTCACTCTGGGCTCATGATACCATCGCTGATCAGCTGAGGATATGAAAAAAATGAAACACTTGTTGAGAATGAATGAGATACTACGTAGTATTACTCAGGC
>LGSN01001051.1:0-18860 GCA_001314375.1 Phytophthora podocarpi | reverse complement strand
TCAATTTGATCTTGGCGGTTCTCAATTTGATTTTGACTTCTCTCAATTTGATCTTGAAATGATGTACTACGTAGTACTACGGGAGGTTCAAGCGACTAGGCGGGAAGATTCGGAACTGGACCTCCCCGAAGATACCTCTTCAAGCAGATGCAAACTCCTGATATATCGGATTGAGCGGGTATCGGTTTGACAAGGATATAAGTATTGCGATTTCAAAAACAATTCTCAAATGCACGTTATTTTCCGAACAAAGGTAGTACTTCAGTACTAGTATTCTTTATTTATTTCCTTTTGTCGCCAAATCGCCATTTCGAGTTCATGGCGTAAACTCGATTTAGATAAGCCACCGTTTGTATTGGATATCATGTTATTGTTCTCCAGAAGCTCAAAGCTCCGGTGAGAGTAGAGAACAATGGTTTCTGTCATGTGATGTCCCTCATTGTACCTAGTACATTGCCGGTATCTAGCTGGGCTACAATACAAGTCACCAGCAATCGAAAACATGAAAAAAATTGTAAGTTTGAATGCACAGCAGCATATTTAACGCGAAACGTCTAGAGGGAAATTTCTTCTGCACCCAGTCTAGTACGTGGACCCGAAATCGCCCGAACGAATGTTCATGAACTTTGCTGTCGCGTCGGGACTCTCCGCGAAGACGCTCTCCGGGTCGCCGCCAGGGTTCGGACAGTCACCACGCAAAGCACCAGGAACCTTCGGGTCATCGCCGGTTGAGTAGCTGTCCAGCCATGTCATGTTCGATCCGTAGTCCACCCAGATGCTCATAGCCAGCGTCATGCCACCAACCATTTGCTTGCCGAGCTGCGCAAGTCCACCCATCACGTACGGATGTTCGTCGAAGTGCGCCTTCGACGCGTTGCACATCGCATCGGTGATGGAGTCGGTGCCGTTCAGTGCGGGCCACGAACTTCCCAGGTTGGTCACCACGCGGTCGTCCTGCTTGTATAGGCGACGGATCTCCACCAGCTCGCCGGTCTCGGTGTTGTCATCCGTCAAGAATTGTGTGACAATCGTGAACGGACGAGTCGTGTCGATGTCGAACTTCTTGCCGCGGCCGTAGAACTTCTTGTTGCCCATACGGAACGGATTGAAGTCGCAACCCGGCTTATCACACCAGCCCGTGTATCGAGTTTCGTCCGTGGCCCCGCAATCCTCATCAGCGATGCATCTCTCTTGGCCGTCAGTGGAGCACGGGTGGGTTGTGTAGGCTGTGGCCATGCTGTTGGCCTCCCAAATGTCCATCTCAGTGCAGCAAGCGCCGTAGGTGTTGTTGAGGTTGGCCTCACCATTAATAAATTTGACATCTTTCTGGCACTGAGCATCACAGTAACCCGTGCCGTATGCCGCGCCAGCAGTGTTAGTCGGGAAGCGCGAGATGCCACCGTCGGCATCCATCTTGGAGAAGTATAGAGCACCGTTGGATCCGCAAGGCAACGTAGACATGTCGACGTCAAACGTGAATTCCTGGTTAAGCAGCTTGAACTGCTTGTATTTCTTTCCCGATGCGTCCAGCATGTACACGCGGGTGCCCACGCCACCAGGCGTTTCGAGCTTCATGTTCAGCGTATTGCCGGCAGTGGTAATGCTGTGTTTACCTTTGTAGTCAGCACCTTCGAGTCCACAGATTTTCGCGCACTCCTTGGGACTCGAGCACGTCGTACTGTTCCACTTACTATCTCCGTTGCAACTATCTGTCGTTCCGACCGCGTTCATCGTGCGCCAGTTGGCATCGATCACGACTGAAGATTTCTCAGTCACACACTGGACGACCTTCGAGTCGACCTGGTCGACCTGGTCGACCTGGGCTAGCACGTCTGTAACCTTAGTGCAGACCTTCGACGGCAGCAATGGGTGTTTCTCCGGGACGTTGGTTCCAGGCTGTTGCGCCAAGGAAGGAGCGCCAATCGATGAAAGCGCAACGACAGCGAGTCCGACAGTGGTTCTTGAAAGCTTCATGAGTGGCCGAGTGTTTTGGGTGACGACAAGAAAATGGGGTCTTGAACTGAAGCTTGCAAATTGGAAAGTGAGGACTAAGGCCTTATCGGATTGCCCGCTCGCAGTCCGTTAATCCGTATCGGATAGTCCTGTCCTTGGCACTCAGCGGGTGTTCAACGAAACCAGCAGGTTATCGCTGCAGATGCGAAGGCAAGACGGTGCGAGCATGCAGGCACCACCACTTCAGGCATGGATAATGAATGTCTTGTACCGGTACCATCGCCAATGGTAAGGAGTCCTTACTAAGGACCCACACCTTAACAGCACGATACACACTCCTTCAGTGCTTCAGGATTGGGAGTGCCGATCCCGGTCAGATTCCGTAGAGGGGCTGAGGACAGATACATTGTGCAAGAGTACAGTCTGCTACAAACAATTGGAGCAGTCAACGTAGATTGCGAGTCTCTAAGCTAGCAGCCTGTGTTGACTTGTGAGTTAGCTATCACAAATATTATAATAATACTACTATCAGTAACAGTCTTTGACCCAATTATCCTGCCTCCAGCCCAAAAAAGACATCCAGCCCAATTACTCGTTTTACTGTACTAATACCATGTATTAATACAGTAAAACTAGAGTTGTTATGTAGTTTTATACTTATCTAGGGTTAAGTACGTATTTAACGAACGAGAATTAAATACCATTAAATACTCGTCTGCCTGAGGGTGATGGGCAATCTACTTTTGTAATTTGGACTCCTTGGTCGACAGCGTTTTGAGGCAGTGAAAGCCACATACGGCCATTGGGGCGGTTGTTCTCGCCATTGGTGATGATCAACACTCAGCGCACGGTATGACATTCCCAGGTGGGCATTTGCTGGGTTACTTAGCGGCGTCAGCCAGATTAACCTTCGTTTTACTATACGCTTATATGGGTAAATATACTATAGTCTTAACTTAAATGATTGCTGCACTTGCGTTCACTTTCGGCCGTATTTAATCGCTATTTATCTGCGGAAAATACTACTTTCGTATTTAACCAGGTAATTAACATCGCTAAGTAAAACGTGTTGACGTCACGCTCGCGGGGATAGTAAATATGATTTGAAGCTCTCCCTTGCGTTACAGTACATGTACAGTGGTGCTCCCCGTTTTCGCGACCCCGGACCTCTAATTAACTGCCAGATCTTATGTCGATGATGATGCGATTTGAAATACGCAACGGGATACCCATCTCCATTTCATAGGGTTTTCCCCTCTTCGAGGAGGAGCTAAAATGATGCTTTATAGCAAAACGTATGAGCGTGCAGTTTTAATAAGGTCCACCCCCGCGAAAACGGGGCACCACTGTACATCATGTACATGTACTGTAGCGCATGGGAGGGCTTCAAATCATGTTTTACTATCCCTGCGAGCGTGACGTCAACATTTTTCTTGAGTTCATCTTGCTCATTACGATGTTATCGGTTCTTGTTGCAAGTGTCAGTTCTTGACTTGTTGGACAATTTTACTGCGTCAGTATGGCCCCTCAACCATCTCCGTACAGCTCCACCATCGAGCCCAACGCTGACGCTGAGTTCCATGCCGAAAAGGTCGCTATCATTTTTATGTGACTTACTCGTGCCCGTTTGCCTGTCGAGCATTGGCAGCTCGCAACCTCAAGGGCCTAGAAGATACCATCGGTCTGTCAGTTGCCCACCCTGTCTATCAGAAGACCAATCCAGACGACGAGAACGATACACACTTGGGGTGGGTATTCGTTGACCCGGAGACGGCGCCGACGATCATTGGCTTCAATGAGAAGGAGTACTCATCTGCATTCCTGACACTGTGAACAACGCTAAGTTAGTAGTTTTTATAACAATAAACATTGTGCTTTGCCTCTATTTTTAGCCGTCCATTTTAGTCACCTAAAACAGACTTCAAGTTTAGATAAATGGTGAGGCATGTAAGAACTGTGAGCTCGGTTTTATTTTTGCCCTCTATAAAAGTCTGAAATGCGAGCAAATCACTCGCAATTGCACTTGACGCATTGCAATTCGGTCTTTCAAAGCATCAATGACAGCTTTTCATGCGTAATTACGAGTTTTGCGACGCGATCTCAATCTTGCAAAACCGACTCTACAAAAGTGAGCAAGTCGTAATTAGGAGTTATAATAAATAAAAACGCGCTTTTAACAGACTTATCAATTCGGTTATGCCATGCAAAGCACAATAATGTTAGTACATGTACAAAGGTAAAAAGATTCGAGCCGTCCATCAACTTGCTTCTATTTCCTATAGTTTGTATTGCCGGATGTTTATCTTCTAAATCTAGCGGACCACGTGCATGTAACCGAGTGGATTACTCTGGTCTCCATACCATATCAAAGATAAGGCTTACTGTCCTTGACAAAGTTCGGTGGTGCGGCTGCTACTCAACTTGAGTCTCAGTCTGAGATGGTACCTTCGGCAAATTCGGAACTTGCCAACGAAATTTGAAATTCCCTTGGAGAAAATGACCAAAGAGGTATGAAATCCAAGATTAAATGCCAAACGTGTATGGATTGACTACGCCTAACCCGTACTGAGCTCCTTGGAATCGCTGCATACACTTGCACACACATTCGGACACAAAAACTTGAGAACACATGCAATGAAACAGAACTCTCTGCTGGGCTTGGACTTGGTGGTTAGTTTCCGATCTTGCGCCGCTGCAAAAGCCACTGAGCAAGGAAAATTGAGAATGACCGATAGATTACAGCGAAGCTTTGAGATGTGATACCAAGCCTTGACTTTGAGGAGCTGGATACGAGGACGTGAGAATAAGATCTGAGGGATATAATAGACTCGAGGGCCACCAGTCTTCGTATTCGGTAGCTTTTCGCTTGGACACAGCATCACCAGGGAGACGCGACTTACTTGACGACGGTGCTCATGTGCACCACCAGATCCACGAGGTGATTCGAGTAGACTCGCTCGTTGTCGTACCACGACAAGAGCTCTACGAAGTTGTCGCTCAACGTTGCGCGCGATCGCATCGAAAATGCTAGATTGCTTATTATGCAGGAAGTCGTCTGCCACCATTTGGTCTACTATGAAGGCGGAGATGCCACAAAGCTCGCCCTCAGATACGGTCTTCAAGCGACCTTGATCGGATCCGTCAACGCACCCTTCTCCAGGTGGCACGTCAGCTCTACCAACGACACGTCGGACGTCGGCTCGCGGAACGCCATGCCCGTCAGCTTGCCGCTGAGCACCGACAGCACCTTGCCCNCTGCGTCGCTGTCGTCGCGTGCACGGCCGACATCAGGCCCTCCACGATGCCGAACATGTCGTTGATCACGTTGGCAAGCAGCGCCAGACAGTTCGCTCGTTCGACACTCCAGCGCAGAGCCGTCGTCCTCCTTGCGGTTCACGTCCACCATGTACATGGGGATGGCGTCCTAGGGAGGCGCAGAGATCACCACCTTCTAGCAGCCGCCGTCGATGAGGGCCTTCGCCTTCTCCGTGCTCGCACACATACGTAGCGCCCGCCTGGCCCACGGGATCTCCGACGGGATGCGCACCACGAAGCCATCATCGGGTGCAGGTGAACGAGTGGTAGAGTGTGGCGGGGGCAGGGCTGTGTTGAAGCGGACGGGCTGGACGAGCGTTCGATAAATTCATACCTCTTCAGTCGTAGATTTGACAGATGGATACCGCACACACATACCGTCACTACACATTTGGCATTTAATCTTGGATTTCATACCTCTTTGGTCATTTTCCCGCTTCTATGGAGGTTTGATACGCTATTGGAGCGATTCCCGTAGGGTTTTGAATCCCAGATTTGGGACGAAGTATACATAAAATGGGCAGGGATAAATCTGTGCGAGGGGGACCCCCTCGCACAGACTTGTGATTGGCTCCCAGATTCATTTCTGCCCCTTTTATTTGCATTTTGACTTGAGATCTGGGATCTGTTCCAGTTCCAAAGTCTACGGGAATCGCTCCATACAGGCTTTGGGGGTAGCGGAGCAAAGTGAGAATTTGAGAAGATGGCGCTCAACGTGGAGTTTAACCACCAGTCCAAGCGCATGAAGATCACGCCTGGCACGACGATGGTGAGTCTATTACTTCTGTGGCCTTTTCGCTCTCGCTCTTACCTCACTTTGGCCGTGCAGTTCCAAGTTCTGGCAGAAGCACGGGAGCAATTCGGCCTGAGCGACTCGCGGCAATACCAGCTCCTGCACCGTGGCAAGCCCATTGACCTGTCCATCCCCTTTCGTCTGACGGGAATCTCGAATAACGCCTCCGTGGAGCTGGTGGAGCTGGAGGGGGCAGTTGAGGTGCAGCAAGTGCGCGTGTGCATCCAGTTGCGCGATGGCAAACGCGTCCAGGCGTCGTTCGGGAGTGACACGACCATGGAGCGCATCTTGACGTTCTTTAAGCTGCTTCCAGCGTCGGAACAGGTGGCGTTTACTCTCACATAGTGAGTCGCATGCAGCTATGATGGAAACTAACTGATGTGGTGCTGGGGTGGACAGTTCTCCCTTGGATTCCTACGGCGCGAGATCGATTGCCAAGCTTTCGCGACGACCACGCTGAAAGGTGACTGACATACATAGTAGCAACGCGAGTCGGAATCATATGCACAGTCTTATACTGATACGCCGGTGTTTGCTCCCATTGTAGAGTTGGGTATCCTGAGTGGCTCGGCGATGTTTCGCGTTCAGATTGCAGATGAACAGCTTGGCTCGGCTGCATCAAGCGCTCAAAGCTCCTCTTCGCCTCGGCAGAAGCCTCACATTTCGTTTGCGTCTACCGTATTGACACCACCGGCCCCTCCTGTTTCTGTGCCTGAGACGTTGGTGCAGACAGAGGACGTCGAAATGAAAGAAGCCGTCGCCGAGGAGAAAGCAACCGACGTGGGGACTGTCATGAGCAGTTACGACGCACTGCAACTCTTGCGAGACAGTAGTTTTGATGCTGTGTCACGCACCGCTATCACAACGTTGATGAAAATTGTTACGAACATCTTGTCCGATCCAGGTATGTTCTCAATTCACTCAACTAACGGATTTCTTGTGTAGCACGACGACTCTTAACTTTCTGCTTGTATCGTCCATACAGTAAACGAGAAGGTGCGTTCGATCCGTCTGTCGAATGCAGCATTCCTTCGCTCGGTGGGTCAAGTTAAGGGTGGCACGGAATTCTTGAAGTCCATTGGATTTGCAGTTATTCCAGAAACTCAAATGCTCGTGTTAAATCCTAGTCCACGTGACAAAAGCGTGCTGGAGGAGGGTCTAAGGCTACTGACTATTGAGGCCGATGATTTGAATATCTCGCCAGACACGCGTCCCGTCCTTCATGAAAAGAAAGCAGACCCAAACTTTGACGTATTCAAGACACAGATTACCCGTGTGCAGGTACGAGTGCTACTGCTGGATATCTTCATGGTTGGGCAACCTTGGAACTAACCTCTTTCTTGAAATGATGTGCTATTCAGATGCAACCCCGAGGCCCGAGTACGACTGAAGTCCTTGTTGACGCTCTAAAGTCAAAGCAAGATCAACTAGTCGGACACGAGAAACCCCCTCGGAACACAACTGTTGCTCTTGAAGGAAAAAGGGCAAGCGGCCGAATCGACTCAGTAGTCGAGCGTAGCGAGCGAAGTGACGCACAATTATTGATCTCGAGCCTTAAAGCTCGGCGGGACGAGATGGAAAAGACAAAGGTTGGCTGGATTGATGATATGCACGTTCACTGATGTGGTGGCTGGCAGTTGTCACTGATGCTTTTATGTTTTGATATACCCTCAGAACTTCCGTACCCAGGCGATGCGTGAACTGGACGAGCTCAAGCGTAAAAGAGTCTTTCAAACGGTGCTAATCCGTGTTCAGTTTCCGGATCGAGGTACCTGGAACCGCACAACAAGGAAACCATGAAACGCAACTTACTTATCGCTTGGTGTCGTGCTATCCAATTTCATAGCCGTCATGCAGGCCTCTTTTCACCCGAGTGAAACGATCCAAGATGTTATGGACCATGTGGCAGAATGTCTGGGGGACCAGTATAAGGCTAGCAAGTTTTATCTCTACGTTACGCCTCCCACCCAGAAATTGGCGGCTACTAAGACCCTGGCCGAATTGAACCTTGTACCTGCTGCGCTGACGTATCTCTCGTGGATAGAGGTGCCGCCTCAAGCCGAGGTGGTGAGCGTCGGTTTCTACTTCCGTAGTGACCTGGTAATTGGCTTGAACCGCGACGATCCCCTGCTCATTGGATCGAATTACTAACTTTGATACTTGTGTACAGTTAGTGGACGAACACGCGGAGTCCAAAGAGAGTGTGGGTCCGTTGCAGATGGCGGAGTATCCAAAGCCGCTGCACCTCGGTGAGTGTGAAAGGCATAGCTTAGATTCTCTTTTATGCTGACGTTGGAATTATGCTGCTCTGTTTTCGCGTAGAAAATCCCCCCAGTGCAGCGAGAACTGAGTCACGTGATGAGCCAACGCGGCAAGCGTCTTCCAGTGCACAAGCAAAATCTGCCAAGAAGCCGTCGTGGCTCAAACTCTAGCGCCCGGCCATCGCGGTATTTGGAATCAACTGATCTCTACTTACGCATGATTGCTCACTTCCTCACGGAGGAGTCTTTAGCGATCGCCCACTAAAAAACGGTTAAAAGAAATGCTTTGCTGTTTTATTATTTGAACGGCGAAGTGCACCTATTTGCTACCGCCTATGCTCCAAGAACGAGCATAGCTGTGTACACGGTGTCGCGGCGGAAATAAACACGGTCGCTTCCTTCTCTGATCTGTACGTGCGATATTACGCCTGCACCACTGGTGTTTCCTTGGGCATCACTGGTTGCTCTGTGGCCACCGAATCTTCTTTCGGCGCTGGTTGATCTGTGACTACCGGTTCCTTCACGACCTCCTGTCCTTCATTGCGCACTGGCTCACTGTTATCAGCCGAAATGCGAACTGGGCTTGTAGATCGGCTCGATGCTGCAGTTGTTGATTCAGATACGCTGAGTTGCTCTCGTTTTACCTTTTCATGGCTCCGAATCCTCAGATCTCGCAACCCTTTGCGTAGTTTGAAATTGAAGCCGTGCTTGGCATCACGCACGTTGAAGAGATGGTAGTACTTGGCCCACTGCAGCTCGCGCGCTGCGGGGCCCGTACGAACGGCCATCTTATCGATTGTCGTTCGGTCGCCCATACTGACGTGTACCGTCAAAGAAAGCCGCCTTGCAGTACTCTTGACCTCTTTCTCATGCTGAATCTTCTCTTGCATCAGAGCACGCTTGCGCTGCTTTACCTGCTCTTTCTTCGTGAGCTTCTTCACCGGTGAATCATGGGCTTGATTAATTTTCTCCGGTGCCATGGTTCCGCGACAATTTTTCGCCTTACAGTGGCATTTCCACTCCATTGCCTGTTTCGTGTGGAACTGGTAGTCGTACGAGAGCTCCGAACCCGCTTCGATATCCTTCAAAGCGGTGATAGCGATTCGGTTCACACCTTTAACGCGCCACTTCAGCAAGTGACAATTTGGATCACACGAGTGATTAATGAATCTGGAAACACTCCCTTTAAACCGTGCATCGATGTACTCGCCCTTGCCCAGCTCCATAATGTACATGTTCTTGTCTTCAGGGCTGTTCTTTGCGTGATCAAGCAGTCGGCGCTCTTTTTCTTCTTCATTGATCACCTCGCCAACGTACTCAATCACTAGCTGCCCCGCCTTGACTTCCTCCAGCACGCGAAGGCCCCAACCTTTCTCAACCGTGTGGAACTTCTGGAAGCGGGGGTACACCTTTTGGTGAAGCGCGCGGTTTCCGCAGTTCTCACCAAGCATGCAGTTCGATTCTCTATTTTGCTTGTTGAACTTCATCCCGGGAGTCGGTGCTGGCCCGAAACACTCCGTAAAACTCAGCCGGTTGATGCAGTCTTCTTCACACCTTTCCTTGCAGACACACATAGGCGCATCCTCTAGTGAGACCTTGGGCTGCTTAAACGTGTAAATGCTTCGACCCAGCTTGCGGTACGTCGGTGGCTGGAGGCGAACGTCTTCGATAATATTCAGCAAAAGTCGAAAGTGGTGGCAATCGTCAGGTTTGCTGGCATCCGGGTCACGCTTAGGCAAAAACATCCATGGGAGGTGCAAACTGGAATCCACCGTCACAGTGTCGATGTTTCGATCAGAAAGGTAAAACGACGGAATCTTCGGCAGCTCGTCATCGGGGTGCCTCCAGCAGAGCAAACCAACTGTGTTGTAGCGAGCACTCGGAGGTACACATTGCGGATGATAAGCTTCCGGGCACTTTAAGCAACACATGAGGTCAGAACTTTTTTTCTTCCCCTCACACACGAAACAAACGTGGCGAGGGCAGCGAAAAGAAGCGTCAGACTCGAGCAACTCCTCCACAGTTGAAGAGCCCGGTTTGGCTTTACCTCCAGCTCGACGTGACATTTTGTTGGCATCGACACAGGTTTGGTGGAAGAATTTGCCACAGCACGCGACACTGCAGCGAAATACACCACCCTTCTCGTTGATTGTTCCATTGCGCCCGCATGCAAAACACAACTGCTCATTCGTACGACACTGTTCGCACAACCACTCCTCTCCCTCCGGTGCCGACTCGATGCCCAGACATGAGAAGTGATACGACTTGAGGCAGCCGCCATCGCACAATATCATGTCAGTAAGATCATCATCCTCAATCTCACCACATACTCCGCATAAATCTTCTTCTGGGAACTTCGACTCAACAGTCGCCACGTCCTTCTTCTTCTTGGCAGGCACTTTCGGCTTGAGTGCTCCGTTCTCAACACGTTTAGTAATCGCGCGTCCTGATCGAGTGAGGCCTGTTCGAACAAACGTTGGCGCCAGTTCTCGCTCCTCCGCATTAAAACGTTCAAGGTTACTATCGACGGACGGCACAACTGCGAGTTTTTTTTCTACACCATGTCGATGCTTGTCGATCTTAGCTTGATGCTTTGCCCAAGCCTCAGCGGCTTTTGTAGCTCGGGGCTGAATGCGGTAGCTGCTGGTCTTTCCAATCTTCTCATCACGCTTAGAATTCCAGCCCATGTAGTGAACAGTGTAACCCCCGTCATCCAAGCGCTCGATCTTGGCCGCAAGCCACTCTTTGGTGCCAGTGTCATACACATCCACCTGCTGTTTTTCCGTTAGTTTGCAACAGAACTCCTCGTGGGCGCGTTTGCCTTCCTCAGTGGCGTGAATTGCATCGTTACGAAGCACCTCTTCCTCGTCCATCGGCTCACTCATCTCGACGTCATCCGAGCTGTCGCCCACGGTCTCGTCCGTCGTTTGGCCAGCAGAAGTCGGCACTGCACTGTCATCATTCCCAACTGCGACACGCTTACGTGGATGCGACTCCTGTAACATGGCGTCTTCTCCGTCCTCTTCGTGAGCGCGCTTATTGTTGGCACCCACTGCCTCTGCCACCTCGACGATTCCGTTTACGGTCGTGGTATCAACCGGAGCCGAGCCCACTAGAGTAGTTTTGCCTTCCAGCTCTGTAGAAACGGCGTTGCTTGAGCTGATACCCAATTCATCGCGTACCTCAATCACAGGCTTGCTCGAGACAGCGTCAGCTTCCGTCTCACCAAGGATTCCATCCACATCCTTTTTATCTGCGGTCCCACTCGCGATGGCGGCTTTATCTTCCAACTCTGCTGCGGTAGCATCAGCTACTTGCTTGGACTCGCTGGCGTGTTGGTCGACTGAAGGCTTGTTGCTGGCTGTGTCAGCACCCGCCGCCTCCCCGAGGCTTCCATTTGCGTTCGAAGCGGCGACAGGAGTCACACTTGCGATGACTGCTTCGCCATCCACCCCGTTTACAGTCGCGCTAGGAAGTTGCATGGGCGTAGGCTGAGCCTCCCCCTGCGAATGGTCCGCACCATCCCGAGACGCACTGCTAACTTCCTCCATCTTATCCTCCGCGCCAACAAAGTAATGTGAGCGACCTCCTCCACCGCCTTCGCGCTCTTTTTCAGGCCGTAAATAGGCTCCGTGTGGCACACATGGATTAAGTATTGATTGGTGCAAAATTGACATTTAAAGGCTTTTTATTGGTGAAAACTGCAGATCTGATCCAATTCATGTACGGACTCAGCGCCAATTCGTACTTAAAAGAGTATGCGCACCATCGACACATACCGGTAAACGACCCAACACTAATTGAGACCACAATGAGCCGGATGCGCGATGAGGACGACGAGGAGCTGGACGAGAACTTCCAGCACGCAGATATCCCTAACACCTTCCGCGAGCTGCGCGCCTGCATGACGTGCTCGCTTATCAAGACCTTCACGCAGTTCTACGACACAGGCTGCGAGAATTGTGCCTTCCTGCAGATGGCCGACAACCGCCAGCGCGTGGCTGAGTGCACCTCCGCCTACTTCGAAGGGTGCGCTGCTAATATTTCCCGACTGTTTACCTGAATCTGCAGCGTGTTATGACTGACAAAAACGTGTGTTATCTGTATCAGCATGATCGCCATGATGCAGCCCAAGGAGAGCTGGGTGGCCAAGTGGCAGCGCATCGGTGCGTGCAGTAGCGCGGCTGTGCTGGTTGGTGCTCGGAGGCTAATATTTGTGTACGTCTCTCTTTTTCTTTTCTTTGATGCAGTCCGCTTGATCCCAGGGATCTATGCCGTGTCGGTGTCTGGGGAGCTGCCCGACTCGATCAAGCGCTTCCTGGAGGACAGAAACATCCCTTATCGCGTGCAAAACTAGCGCAACAAGGATAAGTTCGTGATGATCTTGGCGCCAAGTCTCCTTTGAATGCATACCAGTTTTTTTGTTTCTTGCGCGCTCATGTGTCACAAAGAAAAAAAAAGTTGCTATATCCTGTACTTTGCTCTAACGCTTGATACTGTACACAAACCAGCAGACGCCTACTAAACATGTACACGAGCGTCTTGGAACCATTCTGGTTAGACGCACCACTTGTAGGTTTACGTCTTCTTTGTTAGGCCCGACGGGCGTCGAAAACCGAAAGACATCCGCGGCGCTTGCAAGCCACTGACTTCTGTAGGCTTTGGAATCGAGCCCGTGATGCTTTTTCTCGTCACACCAGATGCGCTAAGCGCCCTCGACGAGTTCGGCGTAGATATAAAACTCCGTCGCTGAAGGAAAGGCCGCGCCGATGGCGACACACTGGAAGTTGGAGTTACGGCAACTGAAGATGCTAAGGCTTCCGATGGTGGAGCCAAGCCAGAGGAGGCTGAATTGGCAAGAGCAGAATCCACAGGTGGTGCGGTATGCGAAGACTGCACGAGTGATCGTGGCCGCACGAGAGAACTAGGTGGCTTACTGATACTTCTTGAGGCCACAATAAAATTCCGTTGCATCAGTCTCGAGCTTGTCGGTCGAGGCATCTTCGGTTGGCCAACAGACTGCCTGGGAAGCACAGTCTTCGGAGGCATGACAATCTTGGTAGCGGATTCTTGGGATGCTATGGCAGTCACAGACGTGCGGTGGCCTGGTAGGCTCGGTTGCCGAGATGCGGAAGCCGCATCATCTGCCTCAAACCCGACTTCAAACCCGCTTTCATTTGCAGATTTCGATGTGGCGCTTGCAGTTTTAGTTTCGAGTCCAGTGGGGGCACTTGGCACGCGTCTAAGGGGGGAAGGTGCTCTACTCGGCTCAATCGCTCTCCGTCTCGGAACTGGGTACTTATAGGAGATCACCAGGTCAAAGTCTTCGCAATCGTCGTCCGACAGCTCTGCCTCCAATATATCTTCTGGGTTGGCATTATCCATGATTAAATCGTACGTGCTCCTCGGTCCAACACCCAGAAGATCACCAGTGTCCACGAATCTCTTTAAAGCCGAGTGCGAGTATGCTTGAAGGTCGCGCGAGGACACATCATGAAACCAATCGTCACTGAGAGGGTCGTCTCCCACAAGTGCTTGAAAGACGAGGTCTGAGTCGTCTTGGTTAGCTTCATACATTATCTGGGACAGCTCGTCCACCGGAGCGATGAGGGTCTGTTTGTGCTCGCAGTATTTCCTGATCCCAAACTCCTGCAGAAACGAAATGCCAGCGGGCTGACCAGCATCTCCAGTTTGTGTCTCTTCTTGAGCGGGATGACAAGCGCCGTGCAAATACCCACTGCTATTAGACTGCTCACCTCTCTCTTCAATAATGCCGTCGCCATGACTCGGTGGTGTTTCTTTTCTCAGCGCGACTAGTAAAGCACCCGAGCTACCGTCCCCGAATTCCTGCATGCTTTCTTCCGGCATAGCTGGTAGCAATTCATCCACAGGATCAAACACGTCTTCCAAGCTCCCAAGAAGCGCAATTTCACCGTTTTCACTCCCAGAAGTAGTTTCCGACTCAGCATAGCGCCTTTCAAAGACATTAAGAGGATTCAACGGCTGGGAATTGTGTCGGTCTTGCGTAGTTGGAAGCCCAGCGCCAGAGAATCCAACAGCGCTACCGCCCAACGCTGAAGGATAGTCTTTTGTTGCCTGATGCTCCACCTCAATAGAAATGTCTTTACACGAAGGCAAACTTGTAGATTTGCCAATAATCACGCCGCTGGAACTACCACGATGGTCAGCCTCGTCTGGCAAAGCTTGTGTTAATCGAGTCAGACGATCGTTCGATGAAGGTGCAGTTTGCGTGAGCTTCGTTTCCTCCGCGTCATCAATTGCAGCGGACGCAGCGTTTATACAGTCGGTTTCGCCAGTGACTGCACTATCGCTCACCTCAATGGCAGCATGAACAGGGCCTTCGACTGTCACAATTGAATCTGCAGAAGCAGCGGCACTGCTGACGTCTCCAGGCGCAACAAAAGCTGTTGGCGCTGGCCTGATTGGTCGGTCATCCCATAGTTGAACAACCTCTTCCGCTTCATCATTAGCAGTAGGCTCGCCAGCAATGCTATCATCGGCTGCAGCAGTGCCGTTCAGTTTACGCGTAATATCACTAGCACCTGTCGCACCAGTCACAGTTCGCCCTGGCTGAATTGGTCGCTCGCCCCACGACTGGTTCGACCCCACAGGATTACTTTTTGCTTTCTTTTCGACAGCAACCGCACCAGTGCCATCATCACCATCTATATCGGACACTGTCTGAGTTGGTCGAATGCGTAAATCGTCCCTTGACTCCGTAGAATGTGTTGTCATCGTATTGCGCACGTTGCCACTCACAGGATTATCACTGCTGCCATCAGCTTCATTGGGCACCGTTGATGAGGGCCGAATCGGTCGATCATCCCATGACTGCGCAGCCTGTACAGGCCACGCATTCTCCGCTGCCTTCTCTGCAGCACCTATACCATCAGCGAAAGCACTGTCACCTTCACCAGCCTCATCAGGTACCGCTCGCGCTGGTTGAATTGGTCGTTCATCCCTAAAGTGCGCAGCCTGCTCATTCTCCACATTGGTATCCTCTGAATATGCACTCACAGCAGCATCGTTGGCGTTGTCTGCCTCTACTTCATCGTTTATACAGTCGGTTTCGCCAGTGACTGCACTATCGCTCACCTCAATGGCAGCATGAACAGGGCCTTCGACTGTCACAATTGAATCTGCAGAAGCAGCGGCACTGCTGACGTCTCCAGGCGCAACAAAAGCTGTTGGCGCTGGCCTGATTGGTCGGTCATCCCATAGTTGAACAACCTCTTCCGCTTCATCATTAGCAGTAGGCTCGCCAGCAATGCTATCATCGGCTGCAGCAGTGCCGTTCAGTTTACGCGTAATATCACTAGCACCTGTCGCACCAGTCACAGTTCGCCCTGGCTGAATTGGTCGCTCGCCCCACGACTGGTTCGACCCCACAGGATTACTTTTTGCTTTCTTTTCGACAGCAACCGCACCAGTGCCATCATCACCATCTATATCGGACACTGTCTGAGTTGGTCGAATGCGTAAATCGTCCCTTGACTCCGTAGAATGTGTTGTCATCGTATTGCGCACGTTGCCACTCACAGGATTATCACTGCTGCCATCAGCTTCATTGGGCACCGTTGATGAGGGCCGAATCGGTCGATCATCCCATGACTGCGCAGCCTGTACAGGCCACGCATTCTCCGCTGCCTTCTCTGCAGCACCTATACCATCAGCGAAAGCACTGTCACCTTCACCAGCCTCATCAGGTACCGCTCGCGCTGGTTGAATTGGTCGTTCATCCCTAAAGTGCGCAGCCTGCTCATTCTCCACATTGGTATCCTCTGAATATGCACTCACAGCAGCATCGTTGGCGTTGTCTGCCTCTACTTCATCATGTATTAATCGCGCTGGACGAATGGGTCGATCATCCAATCCTTGAACATCTTGGGTGGGCTCCACTTCCTCCTCGTTAGTACATGTATCCACAAAGAATCCAGTAGCAGAATTGTCGCCATCTCCATCGGTAACTGCGGTTACTAAAGGTGTATAATCACTAACACTGACGTTGTCGCCAGCCTCGTTAAGTGCTGATTGTGCTGGCCGAATTGGACAATCGTCCCAAGCTTCAGCAGTCCCTGTATTTATCGCGCCCTCGTCAACAGATATAAACGCAGGAAACTCATCCGCCGCCATAGTGACATGATCATCCACCACTGCAATAGCAGCAGCCGACTCGTCGCCTACCTCTGACGCAGCGTCAACTTCGCGGTCAGCCTCGGTTACAATAGCAGCAGCAGTCTCGTCAACCATCTGATCTGAGGGCGAGGTTTCTGTTTGGTTATTTCCGCAATAAGATTGGTTAGCAACAATTTCATCGTCCGCTGTGCCATCAATATCCTTCTCTATCCGTTCGCAAGTGCTCGAGCACACGTCGGGCGCCTCTCGAAGCAGCTCCAGCGCATCTGTCCGCCACATAATCCACGCTTTATCGACACTGCCACCAGCAATCTGCAGCCAGTTTCCACCACGCATAGTAACCTCCAGCGTCTCGCCTCGACTCAGCAGTCCTAACGCCTGTGCCTCCTTGGACGGAAACTCTCGTATCGCAATCTGCGCTTCCTCCGGCAGCGCCTCATTCAACTCATAAAACGTATGAGGAGCTGTACACAACACACATGCAACGCCAAGATCAGCTCCTCAACTCCGACAGCTGGCCCCTATGCGGCACGTACTGCTGCATTCTTCGTGCTTGAACCTTGTACATACGACCTGCAGGTCCTTCTTCTCAATCCACACGCTTTCCAGCTCTGGGTGGAATATCCTAAGTCTTTTTTTACTCTCCCCCACTATACAGTAGAGAAAAGCGACACTCTGCACTGGTCCTAAGCTCTGCGCCGTGTCTTGAGGTCCGTCGAACAGCAGTGCGGCCAGGTCCATCACTTCGCAACAGCCGCAGAAGTCCGTCGCCTCCCAGGGCGCCACCAGTGCCATACCGTCGGGCAGTTCCGCCATCACGAAGCCTCCTTCCGTCTCACCCGACGCCGCGTCTAGATACGCCACTTGCAACCACGAGACGGCGGCAGCGTCGCCGCCATTTCCAGGCACTTGGAATACTGGAGAGCACGTGGCGATAGCTCGGCCTTGGGATATGCGGGCACACTCGGAGGCACTGCTGTCTGGTGCCGTGCGGATGCGCAGCTCCGCCTGCAGCGGCAGGCTCGGGTGGACGCAGTACCAGCGCATTTCTCTGCTGCTCATGAAAAAATGCAGCAAGGCTGCATAGGGTGGTAAGAAAAAAGTTGTTTACGTGTGATGATTGGTCAAAATTACATTGGCAATAATTCTCTGAAATTTATTTCAGAGTTAGGGCCGGTTCTAAGAAGGCATCGGAATCACTGGTACCGGTATGTTAGCGGCCATTTGCAACAATTGTGGTATTTTCTGAATTTCGGCCCAATCGTGACCGGCATCAACGTTTAGAGCACTGCGATTGGCTGGTGGCTAAAACTCAGGCGAGGTTCCAGCACAGAATCCACGGACACCATGCCCAGCAGGATGGTACTGTTGGCAAATTGTGTTGCATAGAGTGTTGCAGTATCCGCAACAATTCCTCATACAAAAACAAAGACGGTTACAAATCAGCAACAGTACCCTCGCTGAGCGTCACGTCAAAATCTGTGTATACACAAGCAAAGTTTGTGGGGGCTATCATAAAATTTGTCGTGAGTGTACTACAGAAGCCTCAGAGTGGCTCTTAACCACTGCCACACGTGTCATGCCATGCCATCAAAATGTGAAGCATGGCATGGCACGGTTAAGAAAGAGATACGCCAGCCATCGTGCCACGAATTGCAAACTATTTATAGACTATACAAAAATGCAGATAAACAGGGGTCATGGCACGTGGCAATTATGGCACCCTTCGTGGCACATAGCTTTTGCCATGCGTGGCGCTTCATGGCATTTCACTTACTTTAAACTCTAGTCCTAGCAACAGATTATCCAATCAGATCGCTCTGTTTCGTGCCATGGCATGACATGGCGTGGTTAAGAGCTGCCCTCAAGGTATCAACAAGTCGACGTGCAGAGGTGGCAGACCATGACCAATCGCTACCGAGCGAACTTGGTGAAGTTCATGTCGACCATGGACGGCTGCCATTACGCCGCCGACACGGCTTTTACGCAGGAAGCGCTCATTCGTATTACCCCGGACGACATATGCCAGTGGATGAATACAGACGCGTACGGCAATCCGACGCCGACCGAGGAGATGACCCCGCTTAGGGCACGATCAGCAACGCTGTTATTCCGTAAGAAGGCGTTGTCTGCTTTATGCCTCGAGTTAACGCTACATGGGACCCCGTAAGACAGGAAGGTAACCCTACACGTTCGGACGTTGTGAACAAGCTCATCATGAAAGTCAAGCTCTTCGCGGTGCGCCACTGTAATGGGGCTGTGGTGAAGTGGACGCAGAAATGTTTTGGTCGATCTAGTTCCATCAATCAAGATATACCAAGGTACGAAGTTATACAAGCGGGACACCCACAAGTATGACGACCCCAAGATTGATGGCTACA
>LGSN01001050.1:0-17025 GCA_001314375.1 Phytophthora podocarpi | reverse complement strand
ATGGGCCTACTTAGCCCAATACTTAAGCTTACACGTGTGCGCACGTGTATGAGGAAGCGTAGATTTCTTAGACTTAACTTTATTATACTTGCGCCCCGCAAGTATAATTAATTAAAGCTAGATTAAAGATAATAATTAACACTTTAGATGAAATTGAGAACTGTATTTTGTTTGCTTATTCGTAATGAAGTTACCTCCTAAAAGTCATACTATGTAATAGGGATTTTCCGACGGGTGGTCGGCAGAATCCTATGATTCTAATTGGATAGAAATATTCTTGGCAGCTTGACCTCTGAGTGTGTGCATCTTAATTTATCGCTGCATTGCGATCTTGGACTATCCCGATTTGGGGTTACGGATGAGGTTACTCCTCTCTATCATGATAATTAGTTTAAAAAAAACGTTTTGTTTAAAGTTCTACGTATTGTGAAATTATAGGATGAGTTAATAGAACTATGATACATGTATGTCCATCCACCATTTTATAGATACTGTATTTTAGCATGCATGTAAAACAAAACGCAATTTTTTTAGTATGGGAGTAACTGAGGAAGCCAAACGCCTCAGTTCAGCGAGGCTCAGTGAGGCAATAAGCTGACATAGTTACCAAGGCAGTGCCACGAGATGAAGCACGAGGAGGGGATGTCGCCGTCTATGTCGTACCATCGCTCATAGTCAAGATGGACAGCCACCACCGTGGCCAAGCGAGTGGCTCGCTTCAATTCTGGCGGCTATCAGTTTTGTAGTGCTGGTGCCACGCGGCGGTACAGACGGCGACTGCGACGGACGATGACAGCGTCGTCGGTCATTGCTTCTACCGAGCGCAGCAGCAGCCCCAAAAATCGGCTGGACAAGAAATGGCACTGATGCCCATTTACATCCCGCACCGACCTGTGCGTTAACGGTGAGGAGCGATCCGCTTCCAGTTCTTACTCGAATATCTAGCGAAATCGATTGCAGAGCTAGGAGGACAACTACTAGTGCTGAGTGGAGATGTGAAGGAAGCGCCGGTTTGTGTTGTCTGCGTGGTAATGAAGGACCTCTTCTTTGAGGAGGCGTTGATGCACTACGGAGTGCACGTGACAAGCGAGTGCGGGCCATTGCTGCATCGCTGAACATCAAGGTGACATCAATGCGTGGTGTTACGCTCCAGGATCTGCATGAAATCATTCAACTTAATAATGGCAAGGTACTGACGGACTACGAGCGGCTACTCTAGATCACCGACAACATGCCGCAACCAGCACAACCGCGACCGTGTAACGAAGCAGCAGTCTACGGCGATGGTTATGCGCGTGATGACTATGTAAGCTCAAAGACAGCGCACACGCGCGGATCTGCGGTCGCTGGGCTTGCTTGCTCACCAAGACCCTGCTCATTTTGACCATGCTCAACGAGGACGTACCAGATTAGCCAGCTGCATGTTTTTCTTTTGATCAATGGTCCCTTCCTGTCTCGCCTCATCCAGTCAACTACCTATGGCGTATTGCATACCGCCCCCCGTGAAGCTTTCACACGCGGCGTGACTCACTGAAGACCAATTGTTCATATGGCTGAAAGACTTTTGATGCGATACCCTCTCGTTGCAAAACCAATCGTTGGGGCTGACACAGGTCTGTTCGGGTAGTGTAAGAAGCGTCAATACCAACATGATCTCGACATCCAGCAAGATTATGCAAGTCCGAGATTCAGAAGTTCACCAAAAGCTAGAGCACATCCAATCGCAAAATCAGATGAAAATCATTTACTAAGAAGGCGTCCCAAATTAGCCTCCACCCGAACTTGCCACCCCTACCGAATGTCTATGTTAAGCACTTTACCAAGCGGAATTCAGGTCTTAAACTAATGACGTTATTGCGCCCCAATAACTACATGTTTGTATGAACGTAATTGAGCAAGGCTATTGGACAATATACGATAAGTAAATGGTTCTTATTGGCTAATATGTAGTCAAGCTGGATGGCTGACGGCCATCCAAGAGGAAAGAAGCCAGCGAGCTTCCGAAGGATAAGCCGAGGATGTAATGGAGAGATGGCCATGTGATACCATCTCACTTCCCAAACTGACGGCCAACTACAACATCTAACAGACGTGTTGCCTCCTTACTGCGCGTTCATCTATCTGAACTAAAGACGACGCCTGCCTCCACACCATGCATCAAGTCTTGCCACAACCGTTTCCAGTTCATCCAGCCCCCTCTCAAGACAACGAGCAGGAATCGCGCTGCGCAGCTACGATGACAGCTCGTCGGAAACGGGTGACCATTAAGAAGAAGTACATAAACAAAACGGCAAAGAAGACGTATAAAAAGTGGGCTGAGATCGATCTGGTGCGAACCATGGGAGCTATACATGAGGCCAATTGTCCAGGAAAGCTGCTTATCGAGTATACGGCGCACCGATTGCAGGGCCGAGGTAATTGGTGACACGTTGCTTCAGTCTTTGACTCTTGTGGGGGTGTTACGAACTCGTGGAAGTAGACGGGGATGTGGCAGATCGATCAAGAAAAATCCCTCGCAACGGTGAAATCAATTTGCAATGCAGAAAACAGTGAAATCGAAATATACACGCTTTGTTGCAGTATAAGGTCCGTTCCCTATCGATCAAATCGATGCGAATGACCCCACCAAATTTGCAACAGTGGCATCGACATTGCTGCATTCAGAACCTTCACGATCGTGAATCGAGACTTGTTTAAGGCTCCAGAGTTCAGAGAAAGGTAGCCCAACAAAACGTTAATCAAGGTGAAGTCACGACACAGACGATTGCTAACGCATAAAAACTGTGTGACAATTGAAACGAAGAAAGCTGCGGAAGAATTGGAACAATCTGAGACCACTTCATTAAGAGCGAAGACGCTGCAAGCTAGAAGATCGAGCTGGAGACATACAAGCTCGAAAGATCTAAGACGAGAGAGCTAGCAAAGGCAACTACAAACTGCGGAAAGCGGAAGAAGACAAACGCAAAAGAACGAGCAGCTGCTCGTCGTGCGTAGCTAGCAGCTTCCAGACAGAGTGCAGCCAAACGCTCCCATAAATGAGCCGATAGATACAGAAAATGTGACCCCCTCGACGTATCCTGTCCATGACGTGATAGCTTTTGCCGATCTCTGATAGGGATTTTCTGGAATGACGGGGGTGGCAAAGGGCCTCATTTTCCTAGATAAAATATGTGAACTTTGCGTCAAAATAATGTTTTTCGATCGTGTGCGCCACTGTGGTGTAGCGGGATCTGTCAAAATCTTACTAAGACTGGATGCGGCTTCCCAACTTTGCCCAGACACCGACTAACGGAGGGGCCCCCCGATGATCCGTGATCTGCTGAACTGGTCATATTTTGTACCCGTCGGTCGNATGCAAATTCAACTCTGATTCATGGTTAAGCCTATCCCATCCCAAACTCCTATCCCCACAACCTCTACACAGCTGACTCTAAGTCGCTATCTTTTCCCCATCTCTGAGATCTACCCATATCTTGGATCTCGGATCTAGATCTCCGATACAGATCAGATCTTCCTCGCTTGAACTACGTAGATTTCTCCTTTCGAGCTAAGTCCTCGTCCCTGGAGAGACGTCGGACAACGTTGCTGGTCATGTCCATGACTCCTTATCCGATACGTCACTAATCCGGGTTAGTGACTTGCTTCGTTTCCCATCCATCTTTTGCGTGTCACTTCGGAAAGTGCTTCACCACACCACTCTTCGTAGATGCTTTTAGTAGAGAAGCTATACCAGGATTCATAACATTTCACATCAATTTGGAGCTCCTTACTCTTACTTCACATTACTACACACGTCATTTTCGCCACCACTGACACCTCCAGCCTCAAATCTTCTCCACATTGCCCGAGATTTTGTGGATTGCCCCCGCTCGAGGTTCATCACGTCAAAACAAACCCTTGGCTGCCCCGCTCTTGGTCCAATAAATAACTGCAGTGTACAAAAAGAGAATATCTGCTTCATCGAGCAGATGCATCGAGATCGTAGGCACGGTGGACTTCGCGACCAGGGTAGATTTCTGGATTAGTGTCGGCGCTACACTACATTTGTCGTCTCTCTTGAGCTGTGTGGATGATGACTTCGAGCTACTGAGTCATTCACAAGCTACACCGTGTGGCCTCTTTGGCGCTTGACTGACGTTGTGATTTCTGGTGATCAGAGCGTTTTTCGGTGGTGGCGGCCTGTGAGTTAAGTGAGACCGAGCCACCTCGAGGTCAGAAGCACCACCGCGTGCTGAAGCTGCCCATCCAGCCGAGAATAGACCCGAAACAGGGTAGACACACTTTCCAACCTCGAATTGGTACTTGTTGCGGGTCGATTAAATGACGATCAAAACGATGCTGCTGCTGATTGCTTGACAATAAAGTGTTGAGAGTGTCGCTATGCTGTCAAGTCGGCCAGGTGGCCAAACTATGTCATGCAGCGTGAAGAGCCTACCCAGATGACAGGACCCTTCATTGATGAGGATTATTCATTCATGATAGCAGTCTAGTCATCACACCACGAGGATATAAGAAATTAGGCGATCTGAGTTCACTTTCGTGGCACCCAGAGTAGGCATACATGAGGCTATTGACATCACCTGAATAATAGAGAAGCGCGATAATGATGGAAATAGATTCTAGCAGCGCTAACCTGGAGACCGGTACAGATCGGAAACACGACACCTAGGAGAGACCTCAGTGCCATAGTCACATCGAGCGATTCTCTCGTTGCTGTCGCTACATGATGAGAGGCCGGGTGGTCACACAGGGAAATTCTCTTGATTCAGTAGTCACGGACAGATATATACTCGCTTGTCTGACGTGGCTACACTTCGGTTACTCCAAGGTTTACTGGATGAGGGTACTATTGGTTTGGCCACAACGACAAGAAAACGTTCGATAGAACTCGATCGATTGGCTCGTTGGCTGATTTGGACCTCCATTTCTTATCAAAAACTTGCGGCCACTTCGCCAAGATGGGCTTGAAGCCCGATTTTGGTGAGCAATTTCTCGCCAATCATAAGTGCTATGAAGACGCGACCCCCCACTATCCTTATATTTTCCACACGCCGTTTCTGACTTTTTGAGTTTCGGATGGCCTACGAAAAACACCCGTTTTTGGTCTGGTTAATTCAGAAAAAATCGAGTGGTAAAAATAATTGGGCGTAGCCCCTTTAATATATAATATAATGGGCTCGCATGCAGCGTTTTCAGCGTCCCTCCCTTTACTTGCTGTACTTCGAACAACGTGCAGACTTCCCTTTCGTTCTGCCTTCCGAAGCTGCCTCGGGTTAAGACGGTCGTTAAACAGAGGACCTGGGACCTGCGATCCGCCGTGGTGTCACTCATGGGTATAATACTTGCGAATATTAAATTGAACGCTTTCACTATCAGTGTTCTAAGCGGAAAATATCCTTAAACACCCCCTAATCTGGGATAGGAAGTATATATAGGGTTAGCTAGGGTTCGTGTAGCTGGATTCGCAGCAATTCGCGGGGCTAGGCTGGAGGTAAGGTTGCTGAGACGGCAGGATTGGTTGATACTTTGCGTGGTATGGGGAGGTAAGGGGAGGCGTCCGACCTCGAAGCTCTGTGCAATGTTTGATGTCGCTATCTAGAGCTGGTGTTCGCTGTTCTTGCTTTCGGAAGAAGAGCGTCGAGTCCGTGTACAAGTAGTCGTAATTCGCAACGAAAGTCACCACTGGGTAGATGAGTACGCCCGCTTCAAGTTAGTCCAGTGCATGCTGAATCTGACGGCGCCGTAGCGCTTCGTAGGCGCAGAGATGATGACAGCTGAGTGCCATATCAGATGTCCTCGCTCCAGTTTGCTCCTAGTATGCATAACACAGAACCTTGACCTCGGCGAGCTTGTAGTTGGCTCCACGCGTCTTTGGCGGGGTCGAGTTTCCTTACATGGCAGTGCCTGAAATGCTTTGCCCAAGGCTATTCGCGAAGTCAAATTGGCTTGGGATTTGGATTTGGCATCGGAGGGGGGGGGGGGGGGGGGGGGGCAGGGGCAAGTCCTGCCCTCTCCAGAATTTTTTGGTGGACCTCTAGTTTTAAAAAATGGCTACATGTATTGATATAGCAGACTAGAGTTTATTTCAATACAGTACCGGGAATTACATTTTACGCACACTGTGTATGCCATGCCTTGGCAGGCTCGTGCGTGCAGCGGTGACGCCACTGGCGCGCTGTTGCAGCCGCACCAGGTGCTGATCTCCCATGAGGACGCAGCTTTGCATTCCATCAAGCAGTTGGATCTGGTGCGTGTCCACTTCGCATTGCACCACTCCGTTCTCGTCTTGGAGTGCGTCATCGACCGTCGCCAGTCGTCCAAGTCGTCCTCCACTGCCAGCGCTCTGCTGGGTAGAGGGCGAATCCAATTGCATGCGTGGGTGTTGGACGTCAGTGGACAATTAGAGGACACGTTTGCTACGCTAGAGACGGTCGAACACGCAGCAGACGCGGCCACTTGGCGACTGTCGCTGAGTTTGCAGACCAAGCTACCGCCCGTCGCGATCTCTGGGAGCGACAGTGTCGGACTGGAGCTGGGCGACTCTCGCGTCGACCTCCTGCCCGAGAGCATTCGGCAGAGACAGACCGATCTGGAAAGAGCGATGCAACGCCAGCTGCGCGCTGCAGGAGCACTCCGAACACCCCAAGAAGGGCAACTGGTGCCTGTGAGGCTACTGGGGGACACGTACGTGTTCCGGATCGATGCGATGACGAAGAACGGAACAGTAATTAAGCAGTCGCACATTTCGGTGAAGGGATGGAGCGCTAAAGGAGTGGAGGACGACGAACAGGCAGCAGCAGAACTGGCGGAGCAGGTCGCGGCGCTTAGCATGCAAGAGGAGGATCGAGCTAGAACGACAGATTCGTTGTATGAGAGCGAGCTGAACGCTCGGCTGTGGCAGACTGGCTTTGCAGGATACTCTGCATTTGTGCAAGACGCGCTGCTCAACCTCGCTCTCGTGTTGAAGCGTGGACAGAAGAGTCTTGACAACGACGTGGAGATGGAGCAGATTGGCTCACACGGAGTATTGATCTCGGGTGTACATGGTGTGGGAAAATCTTTAGCACTGGTGGCTCTGCAGCGTGAGCTAGTTCGCGAGAAGATTGGGACGTGGAGGATCGACGGTATGTCGCTGCTTATGGGAGCTGAAAGCCCAGCGTTCCCCACGGCCTATGAGTATTTGATCTACGAGCTGGAACAGCGCTTTCCGGACTTAGGATCTCTAGTTGATGTCGAGACTGAACGTAGGTCGTCTTTGTGTGTCGGAGTGATGCTAATTGATGACTTGGACGTGCTTTTCCAATCAGCGGATGGTCAGGTTGCCGATGGTTTCGAGACGCAGCTTCCGCAACTTGGCAGCTCGTTACTGCGTTTAATTGACGAGCTCAGCTCACGTAACACACGTCTGGTTGTTGTCGGAACGACTGTGAGTGCCGATGCAAACATGCCACTTGCTGCCAAGCGTACTGGACGATTTGGCAAGGTTCTGGACCTGGTCGTCCCCGCTGAGCAGTCCCGCCGTGAGATCTTGCGACGACATCTTATCGTGCTGCCACTACGAAGCGGAACAGAAGATCCAGCTGATGATGGTGCAGGAAGCCTAGCCTCGCGCCTGGCGACGTTGACTGGGGGCTACGTGGCGAAAGACCTAGTTCGTATCTGCCGAAACGCGGCCGCTCAAGCTCATGCCGAATCGATCAATGACGGTGAGTGGACGAAGTCGTCCGTCGGATGGACCGAGCTGTTGCACGCTCAGCAGCAGGTCAAACCTTCGCAACTTCGGGAGCTGAACGTGGCATCACCAGGAGCGCCAGTGGACGGAAAGCTCGCGTTCGCTGGCTATGCTGCCGTTCAGAAGCAACTTTACGACTTCGTTTCTTGGAAATTCAACCCGACTGCCGCGATGAACGTACGTTTAGTGTTTTGTCCATATTGGGTATCACACTGCCACACGATTGACAATTATATTTGCAGCGCTTGGGAATTTCCAACGCGTCAGGGATTTTGCTGTCAGGTCCGTCAGGTTGCGGTAAGACATTGCTTGTGCAGACGCTGGCAGCTCAGGCCCAGGTCAACTTCGTCTCTGTGAAGGTAAGTTGGTTGTGACTTGCGTCCAAGCTTTGTCTGTGTGAGCTAACCTGCGGGTTTTGCTTGAATGAAGTCATCAGAGTTGCTTTCCAAATATTTTGGCGACAGTGAAAAAGCAGTGCGTCAGCTTTTCGGTATGTAGCTCAGCACTCCACACGAAGCGAAGCTTACGGCAATGGTTGCATGCTAACAATTTGAGTTTTGTCTGCAGCTCGAGCACGTGCAGCCTCGCCTTGCATCTTGTTCTTTGACGAGTTTGATTCTATCGCACACAAGCGGTCTTTCGGTGAGGGCGATGGTGGCAGCAGTGGTGGTGGAGTGTATGCGCGAGTGCTGTCCACATTCCTCAACGAGATGGACGGTGTGGGTTCACAGCGAGTAACTACTTCGTCCGTCTCGCACGTTAAGGGATCGTCTGCAACAGACAGCAGCAGTATCCTCGTGGTGGCCGCAACAAACCGGAAAGATGCGCTAGACGCTGCTCTCGTTCGTCCAGGCCGAATTGACAAGACTGTTGAGCTGGGATTCCCGACACAAGAAGACATTCAGGTACTCAGCATTTGCACAAGTCTAGCACGTTTGGGTGTGATCTGACGGATTTTTGTTTGTGTATGAACTAGGAAATTCTTGCTCTTTACACGAGAAAAATGCCGCTAGCCGCCGACGTGGATATCCTAGCCCTTGCTGTGCGACCTAGAGGGTAAGTAGACTAACTTTGTGCATTTGCTTACTGATCATGCGGGATGTTACACTCGAGACGAACTCAACTGACTCTGCTTCTGCTTTTGCTTGTTGCTGATAGTTCTTGCATGTTTACGGGCGCTGACATAGCGGCAATCTGCAAGGAGGCCGCATTCCGCGCACTTCGCGAAGATATCGAGGCGAAGACTGTTCGTTTGCGGCATTTCGAGACCGCATGGGATCAGCGCGCTGAAGCAACCGCAACGTATACGACCCCAGCCACAACAAACCCGGACTTCTAGAATCTCAACCCGTAATGCTGACGTCTTGCGGCCATCCCCGAATAATAGCAGGCTACGATATAGACTTTCAACCAGAACGGTCTCTAGGGGTCAACGTGGCGAAAGCGAAGAGCGGCCAGGCATGTCACGCGGTATGATTTTGAGCACCTGACGCAAGTCCTTGCTGCGAGCCGAAGCCGCTGTCTCAGCTGACTTTTTCTTCCGCGCTTGGCTGGAACGCTTTTGGGTCTCCTCTTCACGTGCTCGGGATCGCCGCGCATTACGCTTCGTACCAGCTATCGTTACCGAGGTAACGACTTCAACAGTAGCCTCACGGTCTCTGTTAGCTTCGCGAGCATTCGACTGAGCAAACACAGTTCCGAACGGGAAGAATGCTTGCAGGAAGGGGTGGAACAATGCTCGCTTTGCTGTGACTCTTGTGGCGGGGTTCACGTCCAATAGACTGTAGACAAAGTCATGAAACTGGTGATTCCCCGGAGCAGCAGCTTCTAAGCGGGCCTGCAATGACGTCGATGGCTCCTGCTTTTTATGTAGGTCTGCACTCTTGTTCTTATCTGCAGCTCTCTCTTCATAGCGTGCAGCAGACTGGTACGGAGCACACGTTGCATCCAGCGAGACTCCGTTTGTCACCACACACTCGATCTGCTCCAAGAGATCGTCGTTCTCAAACTTTGTGACATCAGCTCGCTCCTGCACTGACGCCTCCAATGGTGGCAGCGTGAATAGTGGTTTGCCTGACACGCACTCCAGCAGCAGGCAGCCCAGCGACCACATATCCATGGGAGAGCAGAGCAACAGACCTGCAGCCACTTCTGGGGCGCGATATGTGACGGTCTGCACGTCAAAGCCCCCACTCGCTTGCTCTTCAGCATACGCCGCCAGCTCACTCGCATCCAGGCAGTTCCCAAAGTCCACCAACTTCACTGGCGAAGAGCACGGCGACAGGGACGTTAATGATCCCAGCGGAGCTTCCGCACCAGAACGCACCACGTTCTCCGGCTTGACGTCTGCGTGAATGAGTCCTTGGGCGTGAAGAAAAGCTAGAGCGCCGCAGAGATGCACCGCCATCTGTCTCGCATCCACCAAGGACAGAGGTGGCGCCGACACAGCCGCCCCATCCCCCGCAGTTTCTGTCTGCTGTCCTTCGGGCGACTGGATGCCTGCATCAGGAGCAGGCAGCGAGGAGCGTCTCCGCTTGCGTTTGAAGAGCTGCAGAGTCCGATTGGGGGCGCGAGCTCCACCGGGTGGTGCCTGACGCCACGGGCCCCAGCGTCCCACATCAAGTACAGGAGGCCCCAGCAGCTCCAGTACGAGGCAGAAGTGGCCCTGCTCCTCGAACGTCTCCAGCAGACGCACCACTGGCAGCAGCACAATGAGCAGACAGCGAGTGAGAGAGCGTCACAGATAGCGGAAACTCTTAAGTGCCGACCACCAAGAACCCACCGGCACAGGCTCCATCCGCGTCCTGGTCGTTGACTTGCCGCAGAGCTGCAGCTTCTCGCTCGCCCAACGCGTTGAGTTCTCGCTGGCGCACGCACTTGATGGCCACGTGGTGCTGCTGCTGCACGTCCAGAGCGCTGTAAAGAGAGATGATGATGAGGTCTATTGGGGCACAAGAACGAGCTCCTACGCGTGGACACTGCACGCAGCAGACGTACCGCATGATGACGGCGAAGGTGCCACTGCCGATGCGCCGCAGGAAGCGGTAGCGGCCGTCGTGGAGCAGCGTCTGCCCTTCCACCAGGGTCTGCATCTGCTTTGGGAATTGCCGCCAAAATCCTTTGAAAAGTGTGGTACAGTACTGTGTGTCGAGTGGTTTGAAGTTGACTATATTTCGCTGCACCACTAGCTCATCCGTCTACACTTGTCCTCTAGAAGCTCGTCCATGAGGGGACACTGGTGCCCATACAAAAAGTTAAATACTGGTTGCTTGCTGCCGTCTTACTTGCTGTCGTTTGCGCCTTGCAGCTCGGCGCGCAAGCGCTGGACTTCCCTCTCGAGCTGCGACTTCTCCTGCTGCGACTGGTGCAGCATCCACCGCAGCGACTGCACCTCCTGCTCATACGCCTCCAGGCTCTTGACGTTCTGTTGTTTGCTCAACTGGCCCGCTCCCTGGACCAGCAGGTGCATGTGGTTCTCCTGCGCAGGAGAAGGAGACCCCTGCTGCTGCTGGGGCTGCAACCGCGTGAAGAACGGCTGCTGGGGGACCTGCGCCGGAGATAGCCGTGCTACCGCAAACTGCGGCTGTTTCATCACCATCGAATTGCTTGCGGCGCTCGTGGCACCTCCGGGCATCATCGAGACCGTCGGCAGCAACGTCGGAAGCGAGTCCACAGCAGGAAGCAGGGGCGCCGGCGACATGAGCGACGAACCATTAAAGCTGGGAGTCGCCGGGGCCAGGCGCGCAGCTTCTCCGTTCTTCCGCTTCTTGTTGCTGTTACCACCAGCCAGAGACTCAGAAGAGCTGCGCTTGCCGGGGCTTGGCTTGGGACCTTGCTTGGCCTTAATCGGCCTATTGGCTGGTTTACTAGGAGCACGAAGGCGCTGCAGCTCCTGCACCAGCGAGGAGCCGAATCGCGCGATCTGATCGCTTCCTACGCCGCACACGGCGAGTTCCTGCTCGGTCGACGGCAAGTAGAGTGCCACCTTGGCCAGCGTCGGGTTGGGTAAGATGTCCCACGGAGCCACGCCATACATGTTGACCAGCTTCTGGCGCCACGACTGCAGGTGCTGGAAGACGATGCGGGCCTGCTCCTCCGCCAACGGCTTGAGTGTCGGCACGGCTTCGTTGCCGTTGCTGCTCTGCTCCGGCGTCTGCTGTTGCTGTAGTTGCTGCTGTGCCAGCAGTCGCTTGGCGTTGCTTTCCTGGATGTGGGCGATACGCAGCCGCAGCGTTGTGGGGTCGCAGTACTCGGCTTCGTTCTTGGCCAGCTTGAATAGCGTCTTTTCCATGTGTTGGGCCAGCCTCGGCAGCGCGGCCAGCACTTTCTCGGGTGCGTGGGGCTTCATCGCTCGCAGTGTCTCCACAATCCTGTCGACCATCGCCTTGCGCATTGGGTTCTTGTCCGCGTCCTCCTCCTGCATGACGACGTCCACTGCTGCTGCTTCTGCATTGGGCATCACTGCGACGCCGCCGGCTCCGCGCACGAAGAGATCCGTACTGTTGTTGGTCTGGAACTGCAGCGGCGAGTGCTCGCCCAGATGCTGCTGCTGCTGTTGGGCGTCTGTGGGGCTACTGGAGCCGCTGTTGCTGCTGGCCGCCGCTCCTCGCAGAGGCTTCGTGGGGCTCACCCACTTGCGCTGCTCGCTGTCTCCGCCCGCCGCGACGCCGATGGCCGCCTCGTCTTCCCCTGGTTTGTGGCGCCGGTTCACGTTCAGCTTCTTCACACGCATCCGGTCGTCAGCCTGTCCACAAGCTGCGTATGTCGCCACTTGCTAGTGCTGCTGCCGCCGCCGCGGTCGATGGTTCCTCCGCTTTGAAGCTGCTACTGCGCTGCTGGAGATCGCTACGTCGATCAGTGCGTGACGGCGCCAAAATGGCAATGACGAGCGTACCGTGGCTAGCCGAAGTGAGACCAACCTCAAAAGTGACACATGCGCGTCACGGGGTGACTTCAGTTTTGCTCTCGCTTAGGTTTTGAGATGAGTGAAAACAAGTTTAGAAGTCGGTATTATACTTAGTCGGGAGACCACGTGGACTTGTTGCCGAAACACAAAACTGACGTGGGTGCAACGTCACAAATAAAGAGTGTGCCCCCAGTAAATAATTCATCAGAATTTATAAAACTTCATAGCATATAGCAAAACGCCTCATGTCTATACATATTTGCCTATATTAGCACATTACCTTCATAAACTGTAAAAGGATTCATTTAGGCACACTATTGGTCAATTTGGGTCAAACTTTTTCGTACACACAATCGCGCGACGTCATGCCTGCCCATCACCATCCGATGACGTCGCCGCCACCGGCGAAAACGCGTCAGACCTGTTGCGCTGCAACCAGTCTTTTCCGATCGCCGAATTTTACGCAATTGTTGGTTCACGAAGCGCAACATATTGATCTGGGCCGTGTAGTCCCACGACCGCACAAAATCGATGTAACTACAGGTGATTCCAAACTTGCAAGTTGTGAGTTACAATCTAAAACAACAAAGTCTCTGAGTGCAATGCAATTATTGTCAAAAAATACTCGATCTTATAAAGACAACCCCTAACTATGATTTCTCTCGATTTGCAAAGACGTCTAAAACTCGGATTTGAAAGCCCATCTAGGAGTGCAAATCAGTGTAGTAAGCTTTTAATCTCTAAACTTTAGGGTCGCGCAAATTAAAACGAGTCGCAGTTATCAGATATGGTCTAGTTAGACCTCTAAAACAGATCTATACTTTCACTGTGTTCATGATAAATGCGACATCTGTTTTGATTTTACTCTGGTGTACAATCGGTAATACACTATTAAAATAGTTGTAGTTGCAGCAAAGCGTTTATGCAGAAATCCGAGTTTTGTACTACAGTATCTCAGCAACTAGGCTAAATAGTGCTGTTTTATAAAATCGCAAATACTGAAATTGTAACCGAGATGATATTAATAATATTATAAGTCTGTAAATTATACAGACTTGTGCCACAATATCTGAGAGGGGTGAATAAGGACGTTTTGTGATAAATTGTTACTTCAAGTATTATAATGCATAATAAAATGTTATTATGGTAGTGTCACCAATTACTTGATATTGTATTCTGATGTTCTATATTTATACATGTATTATGCTTTTGAGGTTATTAATATTATTTGTATTTAGTTCTTTATTGATGTATTACTTCTTTCACCAGTGCAACCCCAAATCAAACCCTTGCAAAAATTATTTGAACCAATCAAAATTAAGTTTGATAGATTAATGATATCAGCCAATGAAACGTGACTGACTGATAGACTCCACATTGCAAATGGCCAGGGCTCCGTACGGCAGCGCCGCCCGGATCGAGTGCGAGAAGTGCGAGAAGGCAATATCTCACACTAACTTTTCGAAACACAAAAAGAAATGCAAGGGCATCAAAGTGCGCGAGTCTAAGAGCGACATCCGCAAGAAGTCGTGGGAGAAGAACCGCGCAAAGCGGGTCGACGCACAGCGCAGCCAGCGCGCGACTCAATCGTTTGAGAAACTCCAAGGTAAAGTGAGTCTCCTAAATTAATATTTGTGTATGATACTCACGTAAAATATATGCAATACCGGAGCTTCGAGCGCAGCTTCGCGAGTTGGAGCGAATCCCTCTCACCCCCCAAACCCCGTCCGGTGGGACTACGGGGCCATGCACTCGAGGAAATTAGCTGTAATGCGGATTTATTCGAATACGTATTTCCCCAGGTAGGTGAATTACGTTGTGATAGTATTTTAGCAAGAAATTGAGCAATTTTGTATGTTACAGATGGAGCACAAGGACTTGCTGTCGAAGATTTAGTTCAGGAAGGCCTACCTGTTTTTGCATCCTGACAAGCACCACCACATGCCCCCGAGTTTCAGATCGAAGCTGTACATCATATGCTCCAGGAGACATGCAAGGCATTTGGAGAGTACATGGCGCGCATGTTGGACGCAAGCGAAAACACGCTTTTCGGTGAACGGATCCGTCTGCAGAAGTACCGGAGCTACCTGCAGTCGGCATACAAGAAAAAGGTCGAGAATTGGCTGCATAAATGCGAGGAGGTACGTATTGAAAATATGGGGTTGGAAGCTCCGGCCCAAGAACAGATTGACAAGTTCGGAGAATGCAAGGTTTGCGTGACCCTGGCTGAGTTTGAGGCGGTCTACAAGGGGCGTTATGTTGGAAAGGACAACACGTATAAGACCAAGATGAAGGCGAAGGCGGAGGAAGTCGTAGCAGAGCACCGCTTTCGGGAGGCTTTTGGTCTTGATTCCGATAGTGAAGGCATGGTGGGGCTCAACATGATTACGTAGACTCAATTAAGACACAGTGCGGTTTAACATGATTACGTATACCTAAATACACATGTAATGCATGGGCTGACAAGACCAAAAGTACTATGACAAGACCGAAAATACTAAACAATACTAAAAGTACTAGTGTAAAATGAGTGATTCCGCAGCTCACAATTCATTCGACAGAACAGGGAACAAAGCGGCAAACCCTTCCATCACTCACAATGACATCGCAACCACCTACGTTCCAAGACCTTCTACAAGGTGGTATCGTTACGGCCACGCACGTGATCAAGAAGGAAACTAGGGACGTCTACGCATCGTATTTCAAGAGATTCTGCGAGTTCTGTATCTCAAACGAATACTCGGACCTTGCTAGCGTACGCCATCACGAACTGCCTTTTCTTCTGGTTGCATTCATGGAGAGCGTGTCTGCATCTGCTGCTGTGTCTAATCAAACAGCGGAGAAGATACGGGCTGCTGTTGCCAACTACTATGGCAGCTACGAACGCCGAGATGCAGCTGGTCCTGACAAATGGATGGTAATTACGGACGACAAAGGAATCAAGTACGGGCTGGCAATCCAGCTAAGGACGCGTTTGTTCGCCAGTTTATGCGGGGCCTCAAGAAGCGAAGATCACGGAATTTACGCAGCGCTAAGCTACTCCTATTTCTCTCGATATGCTCCGGGTACTTCATAGCCACTTGGACGACACGACTGGATTCACGAAAGCAAGTCGATTGTGTTTTTTTGCTGTTTCATCACTCGCTTTTTACAGCAGGTTCGGCTCAACGAGGTGCTCAGTCTACAGTGGAAGAATCTGACGTTAGGAATGACCCGATGCAGTTCCTCCGATCCGAGCGTATCCATTTCATTTTCTTCCTACAAGCTTGAAGGAAGAAAGACAGAGGTAGCCGAAGGTCGATGCTACAATTTGCATCACCTCGACGAAAGTCAGAGACCGATGGATGCTTTATCTCGCTTGAAAGCGTGGTCGACGTACGTTCAAATGAAGACGGACCATATCTGGACTGACAGCGATTTTGTCTTCCCAGCGCTGTCCAAAATCTCGAAAAGTGTTCTGAAGACAAACGTAACGACCACAGGCTGCGAGGATGCACGCGTGGAGTGGGGTAAGAAAATGTAAGAAAAGGAATTTATTACTTTACTCAACTGTGCGGTGCGAGATCTCAATAAGAATGGTTCATCCGTTCGTGGCTACGTTCGACAAGAGTGGTGTGACATCTGGTTTACTTCTCACACCTTCCGAAGAGCTGGGGCACAGTATCGGTTCATGTTTGCGGCACCCGAACGGCGATGATCGCTGCGAATGGTGAAGTGGTGGGCGAGGTGGACGCAGAACGAGTCAGCAGAAACTCTAGTGCTATCTGCTCGAGCAAACTGCTTCGGACGAAGACAAGCAGCTTGCAGACTGCTTAACCCCGGATTGTGAAATCCACATTGGATGGCCTACCACCTTCACTAGAAGGAAGCGTAACACAGCTTCGACTGTCGGACCGCCATTCGCAGACAGCCAAAATTAAGAAACGCCTGAAGACTGTTGAGAGCTCAATCAAAGTTCTCGAAGACAAGATAGGCATACTTGCATCCATGTTGCAGCCTTCGAGCCAAGATACACCAGTATCTGCGACGGAATGGCCACCCTACATTGAGCAGATGTCTATTTTCCCACCCGCGAAAGATTAGAAGGATCTATGCCGAATGTATTGACAAGATGATCCATCACGTCATCTGTTCAAACCCGTCGGAGAGTGGCCAACCCAGGACAAAAAGAAAAGTGGAGCTCTGCCTAGTCGACTCAGTGTTTGTAACGGGGCCAGAGGGACCGTTACGTAAGCTTTTGCTGTTGATTGAGGAAGCGCTGTCTCGGGTTTTACAACCGAGACACGTGGGTTTAGAAGCAAAATTAACTCTGTTTGATATTAAATTCGGTCGCGAAACCGAACTTAGGTCCAGCTTAGCTGTCAGCCACCGGTCTGAGTGCTGCACG
>LGSN01001049.1:0-13681 GCA_001314375.1 Phytophthora podocarpi | reverse complement strand
CATGCAGGTCTCAACCTCAACCATTAGCCGCCACCTGTTGGGGATGCTGTACACCATCAAGCAAACTCGCGTCGAGCTGATGACCTGCAACAACCTGACGAACAAGACAAAGAGGCAAACCTTTATGAGAAGTCTCAAGAAGCATCAAAGTGAAGGAGATTGCATCATGTATTTCGACGAGACGAACTTCAACGTCTACTGCAAGCGTGGCCGAGGCCACGCTAAGAAGGGTGAACGGGCTACAGTCATCCTGCCGCCTTCCAAAGGTGCCAACTTGCAGGTTCAATGTGCCGTTCATTCGGCAATGAGTGTCGTCCTTTAACGACAGGAGAGAGGCAGCATTCGTATGGAGCAAAATGCTGCTTTCATCGGCGACATCTACCGCACGGTGAAGGCATCTGCTTTTTTTCGTGAGAATTACTGTGGAAAGAAGATCGTTGTCGTCTTGGACAACGCCCCCGCGCATCGACAGACTGAGCAGCGCGTGACGTCGCACGATGGCCTGGTACTGCTGCGCCTAGCTCCCTATTCCCCGATGTGCAACCCCATTGAGGGTTGCTTCTCGGTTTTGAAAGCTCACATTAAGGAACACCTCGCGTTGAATCGCGAAGGAATCTGCGATCGCAGCAACATGACGGACAACGACGGCAACATTCTAGCCATCAAAGAGCGCACGATGCGTTTCCTGTAACGCGCTGCCCATAGCATCATCAAGCATGTCACGCCTACAGTCGTCACGAAGATGGAGCTACACGCGCGCGATGCGGTGATGGCTGCGGGGGCAATGCAGGACATGATTTACGGGAAGTAGTGCCAGTTCGTGTGATCTCGTGCTGTTCACTTTGAATGAAATGAATCTCACTTTGAACCTTGATTTGCTTACCGTGAATGTGATATTTGTAGGTGTGAAATGTCGCTGTCGCTTTGCTTGAATTTAATCCCAACATGGCCGGGCAAAGGTGTAGTATCTGAGTCGGAATGTTCGCAAAAGATTGCGTTGCGAAGGTCGGCGTCGTCCGGCACACAAATTCTAAGTGGTCCGACCGCCGTCGATTGGTAGGACATGACATTACCCTCCACGAAAAATGGTCGACGTTCGCGCGCAATGAGCGAGGCATCTCCACAGGTGGAGTTGCAGTGGAGTCGTCAGATTGATCCTTGAGAAATTCGTAGAGCCGACCGACTCCTGAATCGCGCGAAAAAAAGTCGAATACACTGCTGCAAAATTGGCGGTCGTGAAGCCATAGAGTGCACGAAGACACTATTAGCTTCTGGTTCATCCTAATGACTTGTGAGTTGCTGCAGGAGGCTCGCCAGCGAAACATGTTGAGCTGAATCTGTTGGCTGAAATGCAGGATTTCGCGAGACGGCATCTTCTACGATGTTCGAGTTACCGGGAATCCAACGAAACGCGGTTTGTATGAACCGAGCTCATGCAACCACCTGGCGAGACGCTGCGATCACGTCTTCTACTCGAAGATGCTCTGTAATGCCCGGTGGTCGATGTTCACGAAGAAAGGTTTGTATATCAGGTACACACGCCAGAGCCGCATGGCGTGTAGTGCTGCCAAAAGCTCCTTCTCGCGCGTTGGATACATCTTCTCCGCAGTGCTAAGTTTCCGGCCACGATAAACAATCACTAGCTCCTTGCCATCGTCGTCGAGCTGGTACAAGTACCCGCCGACTGCATAGTCGGAGGCATCCATTTGCATCTGAAATGGTCGAGAGCTGTCTGGGTACGCGAGCGTCGGAGGCTCCGATAGAAGTTGTTTCAGCTCTTCAGATGACTGTACTTGTTCGACCGAAAGTGCAATTTGCTCGTGTTTGCCACGCCCCCGGGTCGCTTCCATTAGGGGCGCTGCCAATTCAGCAAAATTCTCACAGTACTTTAGCCCATACACACATGTGCCAATGAAAGACTGCAGCTGCCGCTTCGTGCGAGGCAGGCCACTCACGAATAACCTGGACCTTGTCAGGATCCATTCGAATTCCATCACGACGAAAGTAGTCACCAAGACAGGGAATCTCGCTGGCGCAAAACGTGCCCTTCGAGAGTTTGACGTAAAGCTACTGCTCCTCGCGACGCTTCAATACTTTGCCGAGAGCTTCTAAGTGGTCTCGCAGCGACTTGCTTTTCGTGAACACGAAGCGGTCGTCGAAGTATGCGCAGCAAAACGAGCTCTGGTCGCTGAAAATTCGTTGAATCATCCGGTGAACACAGACGGACTGCACGCGAGGCCTATGGGCGTAACCAAATATTCGAATTGGCCATCGGATGTCGAGAATGCGGTATACTGAATGTCTTTCTCGCGGAGGCTCATTTGGAAGAAACTCCATAATAAGTCCATCGCAGAAAAACAGTATCCACCTTCCATGGCATCGTAAATATCTTCTGCTTCGGATACCAGCAACGCCGGTGCCCGAATAGCCTGTCATCTTGTCACTGAGTCGAAACTGATTTCGTTCAACTGGGTCGTCGTCCGATACCTCGACTTCTGCTTCCACATCAACCGTCCGTTGCGGGGCAACATTAGGCAGCTCAACTCGAAAGACCGTGTCCTTGTATTGCAACAGGACAGCTTCTTCAGGTCTCCCTTGGAGCTGCTCCCACCCTTGCTGGAGTTGACGAGCGGCTTTTTCAGATTGTTCCTCGACAATACGAGCCGCAAAGCCAAATGATTCTTCGTCAGCTTTCATCCGTCGAAACTGGCGAGGCGATATGACTCGTGTTGCTTCAACAGCATATACGTAATCGTGCTAGAGCATCTTGTCGACTTCTTCATCCTGGTGTTGATACACACGTATTCCGGCGACCAATGTTGAACGTTGGTCGGTCGTGGTTGCCATGACAACGAGACCTCCCTGGTCTAAGTTCCATAGGAAATGAACCCAACGACACGGTAGGATAGGATATTAACCCAAGAACGTCCAATTCCAATCGAGCCAACACTTGTGTATTGTTGTAATTGCAAAGTCGTTGCTCACCATTATGCTTGTGAGGCCTTACTCCATTGAAAAACGAATTGTGCCGATTGACAACGTGCACAGCAACAATATTGATCATGCGTCCTGCAACGACAATCATTCTGGAACGCTAAATATGCATGACCATAGGCTTTCTATGCTATTGATTAGGCGCGTGCCTCATTCCTACAATCTGAGAGACTTTCACCTCGCACCGATCATGAACTTGGTCACTGTCTTCAAGCTCGTGTCCATCGTGTGCATCTGGCTGGTGGGTCTTATCGGCGGGTTGATCCCGGCGTTCCTGGCTGCCAAGCACGACAAGTCGCCCACTATGAGCATCCTCAGCGCCTTCTCGGGCGGCGTCTTCCTCGCCGGCGGCTTCTTCCACTTGCTGCACTCGGCCATCGAGAACCCAGCACTACGCAAATGGTCCACGGAGGACGAGGGTCGCTACGACTTCCCGTACGCCGAGATGTTCTGCACCTTGGGCTTTCTGGGTCTTTTGCTGCTGGAACAAGCCGCACAGGCCAAAATGAACGACTCGACGTCGAGCGACGCCAACTACTCCCCCGCCAAGAGCGAGGAAGAGGAGGAGGAGCTCCATGGAGCTATAGAGAGTGACGACACGTACGTGGAAGACGTGGACGACGAAGAGCAGGGACTGGCACAGGCCAGCAACGTCCGACGCAGTCATTCCGGCCACTCGCACATGGGTCAGAAGGATCAGAAGGACGCGGGGTCGCTGGCGGTGGCCATGGTGCTGTTCATCGCTCTGTCGTTTCACTCGGTGCTGGAGGGACTGGGCATTGGAGCGCAGACGGAGACGGCATGGGGGGTCTTCATGGCTATCATCATGCATAAGGGGCTCGCGGCGTTCGCTCTGGGTTCGGGACTGGTGCAGAGTGCCATGCCCGTGACCCACGTGATGCTCTACATGGTCGTGTTCTCGTTCATGAGCATTATTGGCATTATTGTGGGCTGGATCATTGCTGCAGACTCGTCGGAGGACTCGGCAGCGGCAGGGATCTGCGTGGCGCTGGCGTCAGGGACGTTCATCTATGTGGCTGTCATGGAGGTAATCCCGCAGGAGTTCCCACGACACAGTCACGGCGGTGAAGGTGAAGGTCACGGCCACCAGCAGAAATCCAAGGTGACGTTGAAGAAATCCATCGCGCTCGTGGCCGGCTACGCGATCTTCGGCTTGCTCGCTAAATGGTCGTAAATGTGTTGCTTGTTAGCTGAAGTAAATGAGGCAAGCTAGTCATGAATGACAACGCTGAGTAAGACAGCAACGCAAGTGAATACACTGATTTAACATACGCTCGCTTGCAGCTTCAGCATAGTCGCTACTTCGCTCTTCTGCTTTACTTTCTTTCTTTTTTCTTCTTCTGCTGCTTGCTTGGATGCTTGTCTTTCTCGTGTTGCTCGTTGCTGGCAAAAGTTCCGTTCTCGTGCCTCGTGCGCGTCCTTCTGACCTCCAGTATCGCATCGCTGTTTGTACACGGCATTTTGTACATCTTCACGCTCAAAACTCACCACCAACCGACTGACCGACTGACTGACATGATCGACGAGTCACAAAAACACACCGCTGGGATCATCGGGTTTACGCGTCAATGCGCAGGTTCTGCACGGCCTCGTCTAGTGACGTGTCGACGCCGTTATTGCCTTCTGCGGCTCCACTGGGAGAATTAGCACCGCTATCATCCCCGTGCGGGTGCAGACCGTCATCCAAACCATGGATGCCCTGTTGCGCCTGGTGGTGGTACTCCATGTTCGCCAGCTCGTCGTCATGACCCAGGCTGCTACCGGAACCACCGCCAAAGTAATCATTCCTCTGGTGGATGCGCTTGTGCTGGACCTTAAGACGCTTGGTGCCGATCTGGAACCCGTTCATGCTGGCAATGGCCGCATCAGCAGCGTCCGCGCTGTCATAACTCACGAAGCCAAAGCCCTTGCTTTCTCCTGTTATCTTGTCCATATAGACCTTAGCGCTGATAACAGTCCCGAACGGTGCGAAGGCAGTCGCCAGATCAGCATCCGTCAGGTCGTGCGGCAAGTGGTAGATGAACAGGTTGGCACCTGTAGGACCCTCCAGTTGACTGGTCGTACGCGAAGCCTTTGCTGCCGCTTCAACCCCCTGGCTCTGCATGTCCAATCCAGCACTCATACCACTTGACTGCATGTCAAAACCAGCACCACCGCCAACGTTCGGCAGACCGCCGAATCCGTAAGGGCCAGCAGCAAATCCGTATGGGTTGTAGTACATGAACGAGTTCGTGGGGCTTCCGGGGCCACCAGCAGCAGCTCCGACAGGCGAACCGAGGCCAGCAACTGCCGGGTTCAGCCCCGCAGCCGCCTGCGCTCCGAACGCCTGCATCTGCTGCATGTACTGCTGCTGCAGTTGTTGCAGCTGCGGGAACGCCATGCCGGCTCCAGGAGGTAGCGGCCAGTAGGCGTTCGCCGCCGCCGCCAAATTCCGTGCGCGCTGGAGACGCTGTCGACGGCTGTCGGCGAATTTCACCACAAGCGGCGAGGTGCCGCGGTCCATCGTGACAATTCCGTTGACATCTTCGATGGCAGCGAGCGCCGAGGTGCGTTCCTTAAATTTCAAGAAGGCGCAGCCCTTGCTCTGTCCAGTGGCCGGGTGGCGCAGGATGTAGACCTCCTCGATGGTGCCGAAGAGCTCGAAGACCTCGCGGATGGCCGCTTCGTCCGCCGTCTTGGGGATCATGCCGATGAACAGCTTGTGCTCCTGCGACGCACCCGCCTGGCCCTCGGCCGGCCGGACCTGCAGTGGGTTGATGCTCTGCGGCAGCGTGACCTTGTTATGCAGCTCCTGCACGGCCTTCTCGGCCGCGTCGCGCGTAAAGTACGAGGCGAAGGCGCATCCGCGATGCGCGCCCGTGATCTTGTCTCGGATGATCACCAGGTCCTCGAGCGGGCCGAAGACTTCGAGCACGGGGCGAAGATCGTCCTCTTCCATGGTGCGTGGCACTTGGCCCACGAACAGCTTCACGGATCCGTCCAGTTGCTGCTCGGCGTAGGCTTCAGAGGCGTCGGCGGGGGAGCCCTCAGCGTCGTATTGGGAGGCGTCCATGGCGATTGATGATGGAGGGAAGGAAGGAGGGGACGAGACGGTACACGACGGAGAAGGAGACGACGTTGACGCACGGCACACGCACGGACTCACACGGAGACGCAGGAAGAGCTTCTTGAGTGCGCTAACCTGACCTAATAATGAAACCACTTTGTACCGGTACGGAACGGACAGATCTCGTTGGTGACAAAAGGCGTGGAATGTCTTGTGTTGAGTATGAGGGAGTGGAAGCGTGGGATTGGCTGGAATTGGCGTTGATCAGCTAGGCGGGATTGGACGAAAAGAAGTTGCCGTGGAATGACAAAAGATGGGTGCCTCTTCAAGATTATTCTCTGGATTTTAAGCCAGAGTTGGTGCAGTCACCGGTATTTCCGATTGCAGACACTCATCAGTCGCTCGGGCTCGTGGAAGTCTCAGTTCATTAAATACACGTATGGGCTTGTTGAAAATACTGCCTGGACTGCCGAAAGCTAAATTGGTGCTGCCGTTACTGCAATAAGGATTGGCGGCGGTTTTTCGTGAGTTTATGGGCCAATCAGAGTGCTTTTGCGCTAAAGCGCCTCTGAAGGTGGACCACACGAGGGTTTCATTTTTTGTTTTGCTTTTTCATTTTAACCGAGCGACGTTTTAGTGTCTCTCGTACGACGTTCGAGCAGCAGCAATCAGTCTTGCACGATGGCAACGTTATTGTTTTTGAGTCAATACAATGGCTATTGGGACGCCCGCAGTGTAGATAGCGCTGAATGATCGGTAGGTAAGTAGCTGTTAATTTAAAGGAGTGCACGAATAAGTGATTTGTGTATCTTAATGCTTCCCAGTACATTGTCCTCCAACTGATCTTTTGCCCTTCCTGTAAAGCACTCATGCCCCAAAACCGTAACTTGTACGTCCTTGATGCTTTAGCGGATACTCTACAGCGGCACCGATGACCGTTTTCCTGTTACCGTGCTCCATGTAGATTACAGCATCACGAAGCAGTAGGGGCGGGGCAATGCATGCATTATGACATTAGAGAGGTTTCGAAGATTGAAATTCCCAATCCGTTGTGTTCACTAACGAGGACACAGACTAGGACCAGGAACTCAGATCGACAGATTTCAGGACATATCTCAGTTCATTCTGATTACCGCGGCGTCTGATAAACTAACAGAGGCACCGTGCGGCAATCCAACATCCAAGCAAGTGCCAGCAGATATGTGTGGTGGTGCGCTCCGGGAGCTCTGTGAGCCTTGCACGCACGAGATGGCACGAAATTAGCATTTGCTATTGTTCGTCCTACTGTCAAGATGACAGCCAAGCACAAGCGTTCAAAGCAACCGAGCGCCGAGCCCGCAGTCGATTTGGTTACCACCATAGTAGCAATTGTGGCAATTGGTTAGTAGCATGGCAACTTTAACAAACTTTCCCACAGATGAAAGGCGAACTTTTTGCTGCTTCTTGAAATCGATATATGGCCACAGCGTCTTCATAAGCTTGAAATTCCACTCGACCGACTCACGAAGACGGCTCATTTCACGATTGAACTCGTTTTCAGCTGGATCCAAGCAGTTTCCTTTGTAGCCGCTCAAGAGATACTTTCAGACACCATAAGCAGGATCGATATACAAAAACCGACCCTCAAAGACGTCTGCACGACGGTCGAAGTACTCGAGAAGCCCGCTCTCGCGCAGCATAGCACTGCCATGACGGCGGTCTTCCATCGGTCCCCAAAGTGGATGCATAAGCCATCTAGCGCAGTAACAGCTTGATAGTTTAAGCAGTGTGAGCGCTTGTGTCCACTGTACAGATATTTTTGCAGGTTTTCCCCAGGGACACCATCTCGACGAGGCGAAGGGCGACACACTCCCACCTTGGTTCCGTCAGGAAAACCAAAGACACCTTCGGTTGGGGCACCTTTAGCCTTGATTGCACCACAGTATTTATCCATCCGCGCTGCGACAAGCGATTCAGCCATGAAAAGCTTGTCTTCAAACGAGTCGTGCACAAAATCGATCATGTGCAGGAACACTCGGCACAGCCATGATCTTCCGCGTCCGAACGTCTTCATCATGTCGTAGTATCGCTTAGGAAACGAAAGACGTGCTAGTATGATACACATTGCGTCAATACCTTTGCAGGAATCACCACTCGCTGTCACGACGACCTCAGGAACACGAAGTAATCTGCATAACAGGCACACACCAGCGACATCAAACCAGAATTCCAACTCGCTGTTGGCATCGGTGTAGGTGGACACTTCAAACTGAATGTTAGGGATGACAGGGCGCTCCACGCAGTCGATGAGGCAAAGGAACCACAGCTTTTTCTTTCGGCTCATGCACCTCCTCCGCATGATGTACCAGCGCAGCAAATCGGAATCGCTCGCCATGTCAGAAGATCGCAGAGGTGCAAAAAATCGATTCTGAGAGGTCCCTCACTGGTAAAACCATTCCTGAGAATCGCTAATTCTAAAGGCTGTCCGGTCAGCGATCCTTAGTTGGGACTTCTAGTTGTAACTTTTATGATCACCAACCGTGAACGGACGGTTTTCGAAATCTCTCTATTAACCCTTAATGCCCCGTGGACTAACATTGCTTACTGGCTCCACCCAATAGGAGTAGGAGCTGCACGCATGCAGGAACAGTTCTAGGAAACCCTCGAGTTCCTCCTAGAACTCTCTGTTCTCCATCATAGTCAAAGTCTTCAACCATCACTTGCTAATGTTAGACATTCAACAAACAACCGTTGACACCACCGAAGTGATTCCTCAACCGTAGTCGAAATAGCATAGCATCTACTGCATCAATGTCATCGATGATCTGTATTTGTCCAGCTCCGTACGTTCAAAAATAGATTCTCTTTTAAGTTAACACTCAAACTCGGATCTCTGCTTTTGGTCCTCACTACCGTCGCACGAATAATCGTTTTCGTCTGTGAACCCAGCAGAATCCTCACTATTCTCCTCGGCCTCGTCCAGTGCAGCATTGATGCTGTTGACACCGTCGTCATCGGCATCGTCACTGTCGCTCTCGCCTTCTATCCGGTAAAAAATGTTGGCCTTGGCATTCTTGTTGCCTGTGTTGCAATAGAAGAAGACTAGATTTTCAACGCGTTTAGCGTCCAGTCGATTACGCCTCTTGGTGTGAATGAACTCACGAATACTCCATGATCGCTCGGTAGCACCAGAAGAAGTTGGAATTGTGTAGATTGAGGTAGCGAGCGGAGCTAGCAACGGATAGTAGTTGTCATCCGTGATTATCTTGTCGATCTTGTCAGACCACCGAGCCATCGGCGATAGTGCTTCTTCTTTTGCACGAGTATCCGGTGACCTCCTCCCTGTCTTGAGCTGAAACTTGCTTGCCTCATCGCCAATTTCCTGCTTCTCAGCCTCCATCGTCACGATACCAAGCCGTTCAGCGAGCATCTTCATTGAATCCACATTATCGGCCAGATCAGCGTCCACGAAGTCAGCGTTCTTCCTCGTATGATCGACCAGAAAGGAAACACCCATAGTGTCTGTGTGCAAGAACGCCCATGTCTCCATGATCGACTGCAAGATGCTGGTCTGGACGGACTTGGGGATGAGCGGAGCGCATGAGTTGTACATGGAACTTCGACGCCACTGGCTGAACTGCCTAGATATTGCCCAGAACACGGGGAGAGATGCTTGAGCAAATGCCGGTCTGGCTGGCATTTGAAAAAGTTCACCCGACAGTGGAGGCAAGACACGTCGGGATGACTCCCTTCGTCATCGACGTGGAACACGTTGGCTGTGTACGCTCACATGGCATCGTTGTTTAGGCGGTGGGGTTGACGTGTTGAGGCCACCTCAGATGCTGCTGCTGGAGAGAAAGTTAAAGAATGACAAAGATGACAGAGCGTGCGTTGCAGAGCACACACACCCTCCCCCCTCCCACCCACCCTACGACGACGAAGCTCACAGGTTGAGCGCAGGGCTTTGCCCTGAGGAACGGGATCGATACCCACCGTCGCCAATCAACTTTGGGGGGAGGCCTAGCGCGTGGTGTGCTGAGCGCGTGCGGTGTCCTGTGCTGTGTGCGCGCATTTGTGGAGAATTTGGTTTGTATGCTTATTTGTGCTATATCAAATGTAATATATGTATTTGAATTCACTACTGTGCGTCCGTCTTACACGCAGCCTACAACAGCGAGTATGTCTTGCGTGTCAACAGGACAAGGGTCGACGATGCTTCCGATGGCGAGGAGGTGCTTGTAGGCGACGATCCGTTCGTCCAAGACCCCGGACTTGTGCAGCAGACGCAGCGAGCGCAGGGACGCTACAAGCTTCCGTCGTGTTGACGCCCCGGGCCTTCAGGAATGCGAGCACGGCGGCTTCTGCACGGCAACCGGCGTTGAGGACTTAACCCTTGTCGTCCTCCGCGGTGGCGTCGACGACGAATCCTCCATGGAGGAAGAGCTTCATGAAGGTGACGACGTGACGCTACTCGGACTTCTTCTGGCGATCGGCAGAGACCCAGACGCGCGACACCCGAGTGTACCACTCAAACCACGCGTCAGACAGGTACGTTGCTGCTTTCTTCCTGTGCTTGGGCTTGGGTTCTTGATTTGACGTTATTTCTCCGTGTTCCTCTTCAGTGTTTGCTTGTACCATTGTAGTTCGGAATTGTGCAGCCTCGACGATTGTCAGGCGAACAGCTAGGGCCTTGTTCGAAGCAATAAGCTCGCGAATGACAGCTAGAAGGTGATCCATTCCTTGGCAGCCGCATTTTTTTGCGTTTTGTTCTTGTTATTGAGCAGGAGTAGCAGCCTCGTTGTTCAGAGCGACAGACCACGCGAGAAAATCAGCGCTCAGGATGTCTGCAGACGCCAGGCAGTCCTCCACACGCGTGATGATCGGGGCAGTCGGTGCAAGCTCCTTCAGCTGCGGATAATAGCGGACCAGGTACGCGGTAAGAATACGTAGGACCTTGGTACTCACGTTAAGCCGTTGTTCGTTGAGCCCTGTGCAGGAGCTGAAGAGGGGTTCCTGTAAGCGGCCAAGCCTCTCCTGCGTCGCGTGGTCCAGTACAGCAACGTCAACGACGACAGGAGCCACATCCGCCTCCCAGCCGCTCAGCACCCGCGCAACCTTTCGGCCTTCCCGTGGTGTGTAGTAGACATACGCAAAGCCTTTGTTGACTTTGTTCATGTCCCACGCGCCGCGGTCGAAGATCCACTGCGCGGCCAGGCGATCATCACCGTTCGCATGCTGGGCACCGCCACGGCGAAAGGAGTAGGAACTCAAGTCCGTCGTAGCGCCAGCAAGCTCTGCCACGCGCTTGAGCATCCTGTTCACGTTCGCTTGGACACCATCCTCGCCGCGCGACTTGTGTCCAGCCTTCGGCTTCGCTTGTGGTGAGTTGTGACTTGACTGTTCTTGTGTACTTGCAGGTGGTGAGGTTGCGTTCGGCAAGACACCAGCAGCAGCGACACCGGCAGTAGTCAACAGCCGAGCCAGAGAGGAACCGGAGAACACCACAGCAGAGGTCGTCGAAGCCACGCGGAGAGACGCCGGTTCGGCAGTCAGCAAGTCTTGGGGTAGGGCGCCTGAGTCAAGCGGCATGCGTCATGCGAGACCAGCTCTGGACGCTGACTGAGCAGCGACGCGCGTGGATCTTCTTGTATTGCCAGCGCCACTGCCAGCGTGTGCAAAGCACACCTAGCCCTAATCAACGTTATTTACTAAAAGTGCCAAATTGGAGACATATGATAGGCAAATATGGCGATATTATTGACCAGACCACAATCCTGTAGAACTATCTGTCGGAAAGACGCGTATATTCATCCATACACGCGTCTAATTGGGTGGTTTTGTGCAGCCCGTGTCAACGGTAGTAAGTAGTGATGGCGACGTGCAGCCAAGGCTTGCTTGTGACAGAGAATGCGCAGGTGGGTCTCCTCCCAATCAACATCCGCGCCATCTTCCAAGCTCCCCCACGCCAGCAACAATCCACGTCTCTCGTTTAAGTTTAGACCAAATACTTTTGCTAGATCGGTAAATTATTTTTTTATTTTTGTTAATTTTACGGTGCATCAATGCCACTAATGCAAAAATGCACGAGGTGTCATTGATGCCACCGTTGCATTGGTCCATCCCTATGAGGCAGGTTATCGAGAAATAGCGTTGAAACAGCACAGTTTCGTGGTACACAAGTCCATAGAAACGAATGACGCTAGTACGATGAGCAAATCGTCGGATTGCAGGTCTTGTACTGTCATGTATAGTGCCACGAATAACGTTCCGATGGCGCTTTTTACTCCCAGTGCCATGGCTCTTAGCGACCTTCCCGCGCTCTAACGTACTGGTCTCGAATAGTATAGTGAGTAACAGTGAGACTGAGGATTAGAGAACCCACTAAAGGGCTGGTGACAACGACGCGTGAGGTTGAGGAGGACAAAGAGAAAGTGAATTCTTTCGAGCATTGTAGCGTTCATTATAGGTATGGCTTGCGCCTTGCTTGATTGCACAACGGCTCATGAGATCAGCATTATACTGTAGGATGGGGAGGGCTAAAACGTTGTTGATGGAACAGTACCGTAGCAGTGTGGTATCGCTATTTTCATAATGAAACACACTACAGTAGCATCTCTACTGCGCAATGATTCAGATCGTCGAGTATATCTCAACCCAAACGTCCAAGTGTGAACTATACAACGCACGAGACTTTGAATGATGCAAATCATTGGAAGTGCTCCTAGTTGTAAGGCAAATGCTTATTTTAATTGCCCAAACGTACTGCAAAGTGCTTAATTGTCTCCGTAAGAGATGTAATGCATTATTTAAGCTCTATGTGGTGACGACGGGCTGCGCATTAGCACATTTCAGTAAATTGCCAAATGATCACTTCGTTTGTATGATCTACAAAAGACTCCAAATGACTCGTTATTTAAAAAAAAAGAGGACACACATCCATCTCATGCGCTGAAGTGTCTATCAATGAGACTAACTGCAAAGAAGGCACTTGATACGGCACCTGTAGTGTCCGATCATGTGAAAAGTAAACCTTGCTCGTGGTGACACCTACAGAATACACAATGTTTACGGCTACACTTGTGTAAATCTTATGTGCAAGCCGGCGGCGGTACTGGTATCGGTAAAATCGATGAGGTTACACCCGAGCGTGCTATTGGCTTGTTTATAACTTGTGTAAGATTGTCGGTGATTTGTAGTCATGATGACAGGAAAGGCTACACAATGCATTAGTGGGTTTCAGGTATCATGCTTGTTGGCCTTATTTTTAGCCTCATCGTTTGCGAAAAATGAGCCTCGACGGGCTCTTCGTTTGCCTCTCATACTTTCAGAGACCTCATCGTTAGCAAAATCCAGTGATATAGCGTATACATGCATACGATAGTACCTGTCCATTCATTTAGAAATTTGTGGCCGGGGTGGATCGAGAAGCGCGGCCGCTAGCCCTCGATGAAACGGCGACCGCTAGGCTAGACGAGCGAGGCAGACAACGGTGGCATTGTCCCTGAAACGCTAGGCGATGAAGAGCAAACAGCACAAACAGATGCCTCAAGCGATGCCCCTCCTCTTCGAAGCCAAGCAAATCAAGTGACCCGGCGTGCTCCATTTCGATGAAGGACACATGTGACGAGTACGTGCGCTTGG
>LGSN01001048.1:0-13701 GCA_001314375.1 Phytophthora podocarpi | reverse complement strand
AGGCGCAGAAGAAGACGGTAAAGGGCCAACTTCAGTCGGAGTCGGGTGTGGAGAAAGGTGTGGCGTCGACGACGGTTGCGCTGGATGATACCACCATGGAGGAAGGCATCGACGAAGAAGGTTGAGAAGGTGTCGATGGAAGAGTGAGTAAATGTAGAAGGCTTCAACAAAGGATAACGGCGACGACAATGGTGAGTTTCTATAGGCGCGTTTGATCAGGAGTCTTAATTACTACTGCGTAGTACGTAATGAGGAGTAACTATTCCAAGTTTTATCAACAAAATGCGAGTCTGTTCTCATCAAACGAGTCCCTCCATTCACAAACTCATTCAGCAACTGGAAGTTCACAGAGAATGGCACCAAAGAGCACGAAGCGAGCTAAAAAGCAGCAGAAACAAGAAACTCTTGTCGGTGTTGCTCCACCCCCAAGTGATGCTACTACCAGTCACTTTTCCTACGTTTTGGAGCTAGGATCTGCGTCGATACGGGGATATTAGTCCTCGGAAGATGTCTCCAATCTGCTTCAAACGTGTCCTGATACGTTCTCGCAAGACTTTGTCGATACAGTGGCGATGAAGGCAATTGACTCATTCACCGTGGAGAACAAGACGCACCTGGGGCGACAATGCGGTTGCGACTGGATGATAAGTCTCGCGTTTATTCCTCGTTCCCGTGACAGGTGCAGAAATACTTGGCCTTTCAGCGTGGATAAAACACTGCCGTTTTTTTCAGGTACTCGGGCCCTCCTAGACGCTCTGATTCTGACAAAGAATTTGATACAGCCGTTTTACTCCGTTGTGATCTTCAGGTGGTGACTACCTGTACATGTATTAAACATGGTTCCAATGGTATGTCCTCTTGCGTCCAAGAATACTCCATTCTACGCTCGAAGGCAGCTATCACTCGAGCAATGAATGCAGTTTACCCCGGAGCTGGCTCACGCTTGTTTCACAAGTTTAAGCTAGAAACCAAACAGTTTATCAGCTATAAGCGCATTGGGCTGGTATCGACGGCTCATCGTGTCAGTACTGTGATATTCTGAACGATAACTCGTTGAACGCCAAGTACGTCTGCACAAGATTGTACCGACAGCTAAAGGCCGCTATGAAGAAGGATCTTCGACATGTCGGGTTTATCCGCCGCCGTCGTTCTCGTGAGGAATCGCTTGTCGAGCAATACAAATGTTTGGTGGCGGGGATAACGGAGGGTGGGGTGCTCTGTGGGCTTTATATTAGGTAACACTGGCTTTCGCGATAAAGTTGTTGTGCCGAACGAGGAAGTCAGTTTGAAGAAGGGCAGATCAATTCATAAGAAACCACAGGACTGCACTTTCTTGTGGGGGCGATCAATAAATTCATCATGGTAAGGCACCCCATCTCTGTCCGAGTTCAATTGCCGCAGTTAGTCCACACACACACACACACTGTCGATCATGGTGCGCAAGGCGGCGGCGGCGTCTTCGTCGACTCTGCGTCGCAATGGAGCGCGTATCCGGAAGGCCCTAGAAGTCTGCGACCTCGCCGAGCATTCGCAACAGTTGGTGCGTAGCTCACCGCCTCTGCGTGTGCTTGGCCTCGACGTCAACACCAACAGCACAGGCTTCGCCATTGTGACGGAGCGTGGTCGTGTGTGTCGCTGGGGCCACATCCCCACGGCGCAATTCGCCAGCACCGACGTGATCTACATTGGCGGCGCCATCGACGACTTCTTAGCGACGGTGCAAGATGTTGAGCAGCAGCAGCAAACGGAAGTTCAATGGGTCGTCGGCATCGAAGCTTTCATGAGGATGTTCCGCTCCGGTCGCTTCCACAACGCCGGCATCTTCCAACTGGCGCAGCTCAACGGCATCGTGTCCTTTGCGTGTTGGAAACGCTTCGACGCGCTGCCACTGCACACGCACCCGTCGGCTGCCCGTGGTTTCTTCTGTCTCAGTGCTCCATCAGGTAGCAGCAAGAAAAACAGCATCAAGCACCAGGTCATGGAATTCTTGGAGCAACAAGAACCCGAGGCAGCAGGCCAAGACTTTGAGGGGTCAGAAGCTCTGCCGAGCTTTGAGCGGCTGCGCACTGGTGCGTTGGCAGACTCGGCATTCGACATCGCCGACGCCTACGTCATTGCAGCGTACACGCGCTGCGCACACTTGCAGAAGCAGTTGGAGGTGCAGCAGCCTCAACTTGCTGGGCACTTTTCGACTCGATACCTCGAGTTGACGCACGAAGCAGCGGCGAAGACAAAGAAGAGCTCCACGGAGGTTGAGATTTTGAAGACCATGGATGAGAAAGAAATGCTTGCTTACACACGTGATATGTTCACCTTCGGGTTAGAGAACTGGTTTAAAGAGCACAACACATGCTTCATGCTGCAAGAGGGCGAACTCGATTGATAAGAAAGAGGTTAGATAAAATTTGTCGTGTGTTGATGACTTACTTCATAGTCTACTCCACGAAATACTCAACGGATGGCCTGCACACTACTTCCCCATGCGAGCTTCATGTTTTTTTTATAATGCGCTTAGTGGAACTCGTGCACATCCGTCCACACGTCCTCCTCCTTCTCGCGCTTGTAGTAGTCGAACAGACTGTCCGGCTCAAGGCCAAGCAGCGGCTGGTTCTTGTGGACGGCCATAGCCTCCACGAAGAGCTGCACCAGGCTGATGTTCGTCAGCAGTGGGATGGAGAAATCCACCGCCGTACGACGGATCTGGTAGTTGTTCTCCGTCTGCTGGCTCTGGTTGTTGGGCAGGTTCACCACCAGGTCGATCTTGCCGTCCTTGATCAGGTTCAGCGCGTTGTTCTCGCTGTCACCGTCTGACGGGAAGTCCACCTTCGTCGACGGAATGTCGTACTTCTTCAGGTACGCGTACGTCTTCTCCGTCGTGTACAGGTTGTAGCCCAGCTCGTGCATCTTGTAGGCAGCGTGCACGAACTCCTCCGAGAACTTGTCCTGCATGGACAGCAGGATGTTCTTCTCCGGCAGCTCGAAGTTCGACGAGATCAGCGCCTTCAGGAATGCCTCGTGACGGTTCTTGCCGAAGCAAGCCACCTCACCCGTCGAAGCCATCTCAACACCGAGCAGCGGGTCAGCACCACCCAGACGCGTGTACGAGAACATCGGCGACTTAATGCCAACGTAGCCCTCCGGGCGCTTGGGGCCGTCAAGAGGAGGCAGGTTGTCGTTCTCCGTCGACTCGCCCACCATCACCTTCGTGGCAGCGTTGATGAAATCCGCACCCGTTGTCTTCGACACGAACGGGAACGAACGCGAGGCACGGAGGTTGCACTCAATCACGCTCACGTCAGCGCCCTTGGCCAGGAACTGCGCGTTGAACGGACCCGAGATGTTCAGTGCCTTAGCAATCTTCTCGGCATTGCGCTTGATCTGGTTTGTGTAGAACGAGCTGGCCTCCACAGGCGGCAGCACCAGCGTGGCGTCACCACTGTGCACACCAGCGTTCTCCACGTGCTCCGAAATAGCGGCAGCGATCACCTTGCCATCCTTGGCCACAGCATCCAGCTCCAGCTCCTTGGCGCCCTCCACGAACTTCGTGATCACGACGGGGTGGTCCGCAGACACAGCAACGGCCTGGTTCAGCACGTCGTCCAGCTCCTCGAAGTTGTACGCAACGTTCATGGCAGCACCGCTCAGCACGTACGAGGGACGCACCAGTACCGGGTAGCCCACGCGCTCAGCGAATTCACGAGCATCAGCGTGGCTAGTCAGCTCCTTCCACGCCGGCTGAGGCACACCAGCCTCGTCCATCAGCTTCGAGAACTTGAAACGGTCCTCAGCACTGTCAATCATCGTAGGGTGCGTGCCCAAAATCTTCACGCCAGCCTTGTGCAGCGGAAGCGCAAGGTTGTTCGGGATCTGGCCACCCACAGACACCACAACGCCCTGAACGCCCTCGCGATCGTTAACGTCCATCACACGCTCCTTCGACAGCTCCTCGAAGTACAGCTGGTCGCACTCGTCGTAATCCGTGCTCACCGTCTCGGGGTTGTAGTTGAGCATCACCGCACGGTGGCCAAGCTTGCGCAGGGTACGAATGCAGCTCACAGCACACCAGTCGAACTCGACGGAGCTACCAATACGATAAGCACCGCTGCCCAGCACCATCACGCCATCATTCGGGTCCTGCGCAGGCACATCGTGCTCCGTACCGTTGTACGTCATGTACAGGTAGTTGGTCTGAGCCGGGTACTCAGCAGCAAGTGTGTCGATTTGCTTCACAGCCGGCACGATTCCAAGCTCCTTACGCTTAGCGCGCACCTCGTCGTCAGTGCAGCTAAACATGCGAGCAAGCTGACGATCCGAGAAACCGAGCTTCTTTGCCTCGACGATCTCAGGGCCGGTCAAATCGTTCAGCTTCTTGCCAGTCATGTTCACGTCGCAATCGCAAATGGCTTGCAGACGGCTCAAGAACCAAGTGTCAATCTTGGTGATCTCGTGCACCTGCTCGATGGACAGCTGACCAGTCTTCAGTGCCTGCGCGATCTGGTAAATACGGCGATCCGTGGGCTTGCCCAGAGCCTTCACAAGCTCATCGTGCGACAACTCGTCGTAGCGCGGCTCGAAGCCCTCGTTGGAAGGCTCCACCATACGCAGTGCCTTCTGAATCGCTTCCTCGAAAGTACGGGCGATAGACATCACCTCACCAACACTCTTCATCGACGAGCCAATCTCCGTGCTCACGTTTTCGAACTTGGCCAGATCCCAACGCGGCATCTTAGCAACACAGTAGTCAAGCGAAGGCTCAAAGCACGCAGTCGTGCTCTTGGTCACGGAGTTCTTCAGATCCGGCAGGTTGATGCCCAGAGCAAGCTTAGCGGCCACGAAAGCAAGCGGGTAGCCCGTCGCCTTCGACGCCAGAGCACTTGAACGCGATAGACGCGCGTTCACCTCAATAATGCAGTACTCCTCCGATTCGGGGTTCAGCGCGTACTGGATGTTGCACTCGCCGACAATGCCAAGATGGCGCACCACCTTCACAGCAGTCTCACGCAGCATGTGGTACTCACGGTTCGACAGCGTCTGCGAAGGCGCGATAACGATCGACTCACCCGTGTGAATGCCCAGAGGGTCGAAGTTCTCCATGTTGCACACCGTCAGACAGTTGTTGGCGGCATCACGCACTACTTCGTACTCAACTTCCTTCCAGCCCTTCATGGAGCGCTCCACCAGAATCTGAGGGCTGCCTGAGAAGGCCTGCTTGGCCATCTTGCGCAGGTGAGTCTCGTCGTCGCAGATACCGGAGCCCAGACCGCCAAGCGCAAACGCAGAACGGATCATCACCGGGAAACCAATGTTGTACGCAGCCTTCACGGCATCATCCACCGACTCCACAGCCTCACTCTGAGCGATGGATTCGTTGATCTCCGCCAGCTTTTCGTTGAACAGCTCACGGTCCTCCGTGTAGTTGATCACGTCGATCTGTGTACCAAGGACCTGCACGCCGTACTTCTCGAACACCCCACGCTTGTCGAGCTCCATACCGCAGTTCAACGCAGTCTGGCCACCCATAGAGATAAGGATACCGTCCGGGCGCTCGCGCTTGATCACCTGCTCCACGAAGTCGGGGTTCACCGGCAGGTAGTACACGTTGCTAGCCTGCGCCTCGCTGGAGCGGTCAATGTTCGTCTGCACGGAGGCAATGTTGGGGTTGATCAGGATCGTCTCGATGTCCTCCTCCTTCAGCGCCTTGATGGCCTGCGAACCAGAGTAGTCGAACTCGCCGGCCTGGCCAATGGAAAGACCACCAGATCCGAGCACCAGCACCTTCTTCACCTTGGGGCGCTCAATGTGCGGGCGCTGCACCAGGCTCTTGATCGGTCCCGTTTCCTTGGTGCGCACAGCGTCCAGGAACGTGTCGAAGAGGAACTCCGTGTCCGTGGGGCCGCCAGCGTGCTCCGGGTGGAACTGGGCCGTGAAGTACGGCTTGGATTTATGGATGATACCTTCGTTGGTGCCGTCGTTGAGGTTCACGAAGAGCTCCTCCCACTCACTGGGCAGCGTCTTGCCGTCCACCGCGTAGCCGTGGTTCTGGGCAGTGATGTAGCTCTGACCGGTCTTCAGGTTGTGCACGGGCTGGTTCTGGCCACGGTTGCCGAACGGCAGCTTGTACGTGTTGGCGCCGGCAGCAAGACTGAGCAGCTGGTTGCCCAGACAGATACCGAAGATCGGCTTGACGTTGTTGCCCTGCAGGGCCAGAGCCTTCTTGAGCTGGGCGGTGTTCTCCTTCATGATTGCCGGATCACCCGGACCGTTGGAGATGAAGAGGCCGTCGTACCAGCCGATCTCGGACGCGATGTCGTGGTTCCACGGCACGCGCTTCACCTCAGCGCCGCGCTTGACGAGCTCCCGGATGATGTTGTACTTGATGCCGCAGTCCACGGCCAGGATCTTGAGCGGGTTGCCCTTGCCGTATGTGATGACCTCCTTAGTGGACACGAGCGCGGCGAGGTTGGCATCGTTGACGTCAACGAGATCGGGCGACGCAGTGCCCTCGACGATGATACGGCCGGCCATGGCTCCGTGCGCGCGGATCTTCTTGGTGATGGCGCGCGTGTCGATGCCGGCGATGCCGGGGATGCCCTCGCTCTCGAGCCACTCGGAGAGCGACTGCGCGGCGTTCCAGTGGCTGTGGTGGCTCGAGTAGTCCTGCACGACCATGCCGGCGGCGTGGATGCGGTCGGACTCGATGTTCTTGTTGAGGCCGAACTCGTCCAGCGTCTTGGTGTCGGGCACGCCGTAGTTGCCGATCATGGGGAAGGTCATGTTGAGGATCTGGCCCTTGAACGACGGATCCGTGAGCGCCTCCGGGTAGCCCACCATGCCCGTGGTGAAGACCACCTCGCCGGCCATGGACTTCTTGGCGCCGAACGACACGCCGTGGAAGCGCGAGCCGTCCTCGAACTCGAGCACGGCGGGCGTCTCGAAGCGCGGCGCGTTGCGGCGATCCACCTTCTCGCGTGCAGACACCAGCAGGCGGTTGCCGCTGGCTTTGTACAGCGGCACGCGACGCTTCACCGAGTGTGACAGGCGAAGCATCCTGTCCTGAGATCTAAAACACTCGGGGAAGCAAGAAGAACAGACGAAGCGAGGGCCAGGAGAGCGATGTCTGCGGCGCTTCCAGTTGGGAAATGGCTCGCAGGGTCCTGAAGCGACGGCTGCCAGCCACTTTGAGTAAGATCGCGTGCGTGGCCATCGTGCATAGAATCAGCAAGCTGCGGAGAGGCTGCTGCGAGTTCCGCGTGAAGCGAAGCTGGCTATGAATAAATCATGGGCAGAGACGGGCAGCCACACCAGGCAGTTATGTGCACACACACAAAAACGAGCCGTATCCAATAAACGCAACGGCAACGAGGGCAACTTCGCAATGCCAACGGACGGGTGACTATTGAACATGTCCATATCCTAACAGGACTTTGCAAGCAAGAATGCGACGCGGCAAGGCTTGCCCACCGCGACAGTAATGGTTTTGAACTGCTCCCATTGCGCTTGCACATGAGCACTTGCAGATTCATTTACTGTAGCAAAATCCGTACCAGATGTTGACGATGCTTGCAAACGCCGTGATCCGCCTTTTAACGCAGAGAATGGCGGTACATGTAATACATGTAAAGTGGGCAACACCGTGGCGCGCTCAACATGCTCGGCCAGCGACTTCTTCGCCGTTCCCGGAGTGCATGCCGCTTGATAACCCGGTCTGGCATTCAGCTGTCGAAGCGCAAGTTCCGCCGCGCTCCGGTCACCAGGAGAACGTTCACCTGTGCGTCAGAGCCCGTGCCCCATCATCATGATGTTGAGAGGCAGCTCCTCGCCACTCATTTGAGCTTCCCAAGGAGATGGGCAGCTGATCCAAAGTACGCGGCTGGGACTTTGCAGCCGGATACCGCGCACTTATCGGCTTCTATCAGCCAATCGTACGCACGTATTGCTGCTCCGATCCCGCACTTATCGATTCGCTGAACATTGTGCTAATATTTTAGCATATACTAAACTCAAAATGTTTTTACTTTTCAGTAAAACCGCTTTAATAAAAGCGATTTTGTCGGCGCCAAAACCACCACAACAGAAGCGAGCGATCTTCTGCATCCCCCGCAAGTATGTGGCGCTCCGTGGCTAAGCAGATGCCGGCACTGACCCGCGCCGCGGCGCGCAGCTCGCAGGCGGCGGCGGCGGTAATTCCTGCGGCTGCCTCCCGCGCGTGCGGGTCCCCGCTGACCGCCGGAATGGGCGTCGCTAAGGCGACGCTGCAGACCCGCACGCTCTCGTCCAAAGCCAGCGACGACTACACGCTGAATCTAGCCAAGGTGCTGGCCCCGGAGGCCACGCTGGAGGAATTCAAGCAGCTGTACCGCACGCCGGGCGTGAAGCACACGACCGTCATCAAGATCGGCGGCGATGTGATCATCCACGAGCTGGAGACGCTGATCGAGTCGCTGCGCTTCATGAAGGACACAGGCCTCTTCCCCATCCTCGTGCATGGCGCTGGCCCGCAGATGAACGCCGAGCTGGACAAGCAGGGCGTCGATCCCCAGTACGTGGGCGGCAACCGCGTCACGGACCAGAAGACGCTGGACATCGCCCAGAAGATCTTTATCGACACCAACGCCAAGCTCGTGGCCGCGCTCAACAAGGCCGGCGTGCCGGCCAAGGGCATCACCAGTGGCGTCATCCAGGCTGATTTCAAGGACAAGGACGTCTACGGCTTCGTGGGCGAGGTGAACAAGATCCACGGCGACCCCGTGCAGGAAGCCATCGACGCCGGCCAGATCCCCGTGCTGTCGTGTCTGGGCGAGAGCGCGAACGGCCAGACGCTCAACATTAACGCTGATGTGGCCGCTCGCCAGCTGGCCCTCAACTTGCAGCCGCTTAAAACCATCTTCGTCAACGCCAAGGGAGGCTGGATCGAGGACGACGGCACGAAGCTCAAGACCATCAACATGGCCAAGGACTACGAGCACATGGCCACCCGTGACTACACTGGCCGTCAGGGCACGCTCCTTAAGCTCAACGAGATCAACACGCTTCTGCAGGGCATGCCGTCGACTTCGTCGGTGGTGCTCACGTCGGCCTCACAGCTCATGCGCGAGATCGTCAGCAAGAAGAGTGCGGGTACGACGTGCATTAAGGGTGAGAAGCCCTCTGCTTCCAGCGCAAAGAGCGGTGCCAAGGCGTCGGCTGTTCCGCGCGGTCCTAACGGAAAGTACCGCGTCGGTCTGCTCGGCGCGCGTGGATACGTCGGCGGCGAACTCATTCGCGTGATTGGCCGCCACCCGGAGCTGGAGCTGGTGTGTGCCAGTTCGCGAGCCCTGGCTGGGGAGAAGGTTATGAAAGTTGCTGCCGCCCCGCCCCTTAACCCTCACACGAAGCTGCCGGCCAAACCAGTTGAGGATGTGAAGCTGAACATTGATCCCGAATTGGAGTTCTGCGAGCTTGGACTGGATGGCATCCCAACCTCGCCGTTTGGAGAGAGCGTCGACGTGTGGGTGCTGGCGTTGCCCAACGGCTACTGCGAGGACTACGCCACAGCCCTGGACGCGCTCCGCCGGAAGGACAAGGTCATCATCGACCTGAGCGCTGACCAGCGTTTCAACTCGGAGTGGGCGTACGGCCTGCCGGAGGCTCCAGGTGGTCGCACGCGGCTGCTGGGTTCCACACACATCGCCAACCCCGGTTGTTACGCCACTGGTGCGCAGCTCGGTTTGATGCCGCTGCTTGGCGGCAAGCCTGAGGTGAGTGGCAAGCTGATCGACGAGAGCGTTCCGACGCATGTGTTTGGACTTTCGGGCTACAGTGGTGCTGGCACTAACCCTTCCAAGGCCAACGACCTGGAAGTACTCAAGGATAACATCATTGCGTACAAGTCTGTGAAGCACATTCACGAGCACGAGATTAGCCACCAGCTCGGCACGCCCGTTCGGTTCATGCCTCACGTGGCGCCGTACTTCCAGGGCATCCATCTCACGCTGTCCGCACAGCTTGCTGACAATGGGCTCATCACCTCGGCGGAGCAGGCTGAGGAGCTCTACCAGGAGTTTTTCGCGAATGAGGCATTGGTGAAGGTTACGCCGGACATCCCATTCGTGAAGGACATCTCGTACCACCCGCACGTGACTGTGGGCGGCTTCCAGTTGGACCCGGACACGGGTCGTCTTGTGGTGATTGCCACCATCGATAACCTTCTCAAGGGTGCAGCTACGCAGGCAATGCAGAACATTAACGTTGCGCTTGGGATTGACGAGTACGCCGGCATCGACCTTGAGTAAAGAGGTTTTTGACCCGCTCATCGTTTTGATCGTTCTGTTTAGTTGTCACAAGGCAAGACTGCGGTGCTCATCAGTACCTCAATACAGCACGACGATGAAACGAGACCAACAACACAGACAACAGTGGACATTCCACTCGATTATTTATTTCGCTGCGAAGCACGCTTGACTTTTAGACTGACAGCAAGTACTCGAGATACTTATGGTGCTGCTATTGATCGACAGGTAAGACCCCCAGACTTCAGCTCTCGCCTGAAAATAGGTAGCACCTTGGCACAAGGAACACGACGCCAGCGCATACAACACATCTCGCACGAAGCAAAGCATTGTCTTTACATATAGCGACACAGAGAGCGGAGTCTTATGATTCGTAGTGGTCGAGTTGGTGATGATGATGGCGATGGCGACTAGTACTGGAGGATCGGATCACCAACGCGATCGATGATGGGTACCGTGCACTTGAGGTCGAACACCTTGCTGAGCACTACCTTAAACACTTTCTGCACGTTGATGGAGTGCGAGGCTGACGTGAAGATGAGCGGCGCCTTCATGGCCTTAGCAAACTTGCGAGCCTATCAGCAGCAACAGCAGAAGCAACTTTCTGTCAACGCCACCAAAATCAACTGCAGAAAAGCAAAACACCAGCACGAACCTGTTTTGTGATATCTTCCTGCTCCTCCATGGCAAAGTTGGCAAAGTGGTCGTACTTCATTCCAACAAGGAACGGGAACGCATTCTGAGTGTCAACGAAAATATCAATCACCAGGTCAGTCTGCCAGTATTGTCCAAAAACTCACAGCTTCCTCCTAATCTAGAATACCTTGTTGATGGAGCGCACTTGGCGGTACCACTCCTTGATACTCGTGAGCGTGGCCTTCCGGGACAGATCAAACATGAACAAAATGGCCACCGCGTCGTTGCACACGAGCGGCAGCATGCTGATGAACTCACGGTGGCCTCCCAGGTCCCAGATGCTGAATGTGATCTCCGTGTTGCGCAGAGCGATGGTCTTCTCCATGAAGTTCACGCCCAGCGTGTGTATGTAGTCCTCGTCGAACTTGCCCTCCACGTACTTGACCATGAGACTCGTCTTGCCCACCTGCGCGTCCCCCACCATGCCGACTTTCACCACCACGTTGTTGCGACTGGATCCACTGCCGCCAGCAGAAGCTCCGCCTGCTGGACCCACGCCTCGTGACGGCCGCTCGACTCGGGCACGAGCGTCTTCTCGCTTTTCCTCCATTTTCTCTGCTCGCGCTATATTTTATCGTGCAAATAACGTTATGTCACTAAAATGTCATATCACTAAAGTTAAGAGAATAAATTCATTGATGTGTGTTACTTTAAATGGTGTGCAGCACATCATCAACAACTATGACGGCCAACGGTGGAACTCGTGATTCGTGATTCACAAGGTCGAGCTGATAGCAGCTTTCATGGCTTCGTGCGTCCGATCTCGCTCAAACTCTCTCAGGATTGACTTTTTGAACCATCTCGTTGGTTTTGACAGTAAACGTACTAACAAAATGAACCTCCAATCCCGCCCCAATGGTAATCGAGATAGTCCAGTGCCGATCGCTGCCTTAAACTTACAGAAGTACCGCGAGCCAGCTCGGCTTGAGTCGCGGAATTCTTGCTCATGCTCCTTTCATCGTCTCAAGGGGGCCAACCAACGGGGCAAATATGGCTTACTTGTTGCGCCCCTTTCCGCGGACAATGAGTGCAGCAGCCTCGTCATCAACGCCAACGCCTTGAGATCTTGTGCACCTCCATATAGTTTTGTTCAAATCAAAGGCATCTTAGCGAGGAAGGACGTCGAGACAGTCACACGCGCAGCGCCGGCGGTGCTGTCGCCCCAGGTGCGTCTCGTTTTCCATGCTTTCAGCGCCACGCTGTTGACAAATTCTAGCAAAAACCCTTGAGGCAAATTTGAAACAAAGTGCAGCCGTCGTCGGAGGAAATATACTACTAGGAGTGCAAAATCAACAACCCGAGAATCAGTCAGTCACCCCACGAGAAAACAAACCGAGTTTATTTTCACGTGTCAAACATGCAAAACGTTGGCCCCCAAAAGCAGACTGAGTTTCCTCTCTTCAAAACTGAATCACTAGAACGACGAAGGCTGAAATCTACTCACAAGATACAGCCCACAGAGCACACCGCCCTTAGCTATCCCCGCCACCAGACCATTGTATTGATCAGCCCAAACCCAATCTGGATGCGAGTGGCGTGAGAGATCTTGCCGTCGACGGATAAATCGCACATGCTGAAGATCTCTCTCCAGAGCGGCCTTCAGCGGTCGATAGAGCTTCGAGCAGTTTGCACGAATTCGCTCGATCGTAGTATTGCTCCTGAACGGCTTCCATATGGTAGTAGTCAGACTATCACAGTACTGGCACAATGAGCCATTGATGCCGTTCCAATGGTGTTCGAGGTAGTCAAGACCACCTCTCGCCTTACATAAGCTTAGCTTAAATTTGTAGAAGTGGCGCGATCCAGCTTTCACTTCCGGGTACATCGCATTCATCGTCCGAGTTATGGCTGCCTTGGTGCGTAGGATCCGATTTTCTTTAATTGCAAGCGGGCATACAATCGGAAGGAATACAGCATCTCTGAACATGCGAGCAAAGCAAAATGGCTGTATCAAATTCTTTGTCAGTACCAGAGCATCTAGGAGGGCCCGAGTACCGCCTGGCACCTGAAAAAAACGGCAGTGTTTTATCCACGCTGAAAGGCCAAGTATTTCTGCACCTGTCACGGGAACGAGGAATAAACGCGAGACTTATCATCCAGTCGCAACCGCATTGTCGCCCCAGGTGCGTCTTGTTCTCCACGGTGAATGAGTCAATTGCCTTCATCGCCACTGTATCGACAAAGTCTTGCGAGAACGTATCAGGACACGTTTGAAGCAGATTGGAGACATCTTCCGAGGACTAATATCCCCGTATCGACGCAGATCCTAGCTCCAAAACGTAGGAAAAGTGACTGGTAGTAGCATCACTTGGGGGTGGAGCAACACCGACAAGAGTTTCTTGTTTCTGCTGCTTTTTAGCTCGCTTCGTGCTCTTTGGTGCCATTCTCTGTGAACTTCCAGTTGCTGAATGAGTTTGTGAATGGAGGGACTCGTTTGATGAGAACAGACTCGCATTTTGTTGATAAAACTTGGAATAGTTACTCCTCATTACGTACTACGCAGTAGTAATTAAGACTCCTGATCAAACGCGCCTATAGAAACTCACCATTGTCGTCGCCGTTATCCTTTGTTGAAGCCTTCTACATTTACTCACTCTTCCATCGACACCTTCTCAACCTTCTTCGTCGATGCCTTCCTCCATGGTGGTATCATCCAGCGCAACCGTCGTCGACGCCACACCTTTCTCCACACCCGACTCCGACTGAAGTTGGCCCTTTACCGTCTTCTTCTGCGCCT
>LGSN01001047.1:0-14651 GCA_001314375.1 Phytophthora podocarpi | reverse complement strand
TCGCTCACTCTGCATTTGCTGCTCATGTGGTGATTTTTGAGTTAGTTCATCACAAGGTTTAATATTTTTAAAAACGAGAAAACATAAGCTCTTCAATAGTTTGCACGTTTGAGTGAGGATGAAGGTGCTCAGACCGCCCAGTTACCAAATTCCAACAATAGGCAGGTGGGTGTCCTGTTCCCAGTGCAACAATAGTTTGTGGCCAAATTTACCGTTCGCCTGGGCGGTTGCGTGCTTTGACGACGCCAGCGTTCATGACTTGAAGCCTACCAGGTCGGAGACTTTTCACTTTGTTCTTGGCCCGAAAGCGAACACGCGATTCCAGCGCGATGGCGCCGTCTCCGACGAAGCTTCGGGGTCCTACCGTGACCACATCGCTAGATCAGGAAGACGTCGGGCAGTTCAGGTCCATTTCAGTGAGCGACATGGACGACAATAATGACATCGAAGTGATCAGCGCGACCGAAGCGGAGGAAGTTCCTCGCGATTCACGTCGAGAGGAGGAGCAACCCATGACCAAGGAAAAGCGTCTAGCCTTCAAACAGTTGGAACGTTGGCGTGTTGCCATGAAGAAGAGATCCAAGAGACTCCCTCGAAAAAGTCTCAAATGGGACGCCAAGACCCAAGCTTTTGATGATGAAGTCGAGTTCGACAACCTTTTCGGCGGCAACAGCACCTTCGGACGAGAGGTACGCCTAAACATTGCCGAAAGCGTCGGTTAAAAGTCCGAATTAACACCATGATATGACTTACAGATGCAAGTTGTGAGCTACCCGTGGCCGATCTGGGTCTTCGGCGTGCTCATCATGCTCGGAGCTTCAGTCTTCGTCCACAGCGTGCACAGCCAGCGAGACGATGACGACGACATTCATCACCGCAGTGCCAACTGGTGGAAGTATCTTGTAGCAGTCGCCATCTACGTCCTGGGGTTCGCCCTCATTGCTAATGGCCGAGTGGAGACCTTCTACATGAACAAGGAGTCGTCCAGACTTTCGGTTTACTCCAACAAGCCGCTGTGCCTGAGTACTCGCTACGTACGCTCGGTGGAGCGCGATATGCGCCACATCACCAACATTCGAGTCGAAGCTGCAGGCGAGTACAGCGGAGATGTCGACACGCGCACGTACAAGGTACACTTTGACTTCGACGACGGCAGCCACGTCACTGCACTTGAAAGTCGCTCCAAGCAGAAAACGATGCGTCGGTGCCGCCACATCAAAGCTTTTGCTGCAGTCTGCCCTCCAGCGATTGCTCCACTTCGATCGGCCTCCGAGCACTTCATACCCGTGCGCAAGACGACTTCAGGCTCTCCGTTACGCCACGCAATCACTTCGCCAGCCAAGCTGAGTCTCGAGTAGCTCGCAGCTTTCCAATGCATACGTATCTATCTACAGTAAACGAATATCTTCAAAGGCAGAGCGAACGAACATCCATCAAGCTGTTCAGTTCATTGTTTTGTGTTGAATCATCCATGGTTCGGCTAGATTGCCCCCTTCTCAAAACGTCCTCGCTACTTCCTATACTATTCATCTATGTCCCACCTCGTGATGACGTCCACAACCAACAACTTCCCCAGGCGCAAATTCTGCATCAGCGCTGGGTAGTCTGGCTGCAGTGCTGTAGGCGTTTTAATCACTTGAGGTCCTTGGGCTCTTTGAACATTACCACGACACATGTCACGTTATCCGTCGAGCGCTGGTGGAAGATCGCGTACTCTACGATGGCCTGCATATTCAAGACACAACAAGTCAATGTTAGTCTACCAACACCGTGAGAATATATCAGAGCAGATCAGCAAAAACGCACCTCCACTGCACGCTGAACGTCTCCTAGCTGCGCGATCTTCTGACGCATAAAGTCAACGGCCTCCTGGTCCTTGAGCACGTCGTACAGTCCATCACTGGCTAGCATAACAAACTCACAGTCGTCCGTGAGCTCTGTAACTGTGATCTCGGGCGTGGGGATGACTAGCGGGCCCTTTAGGATGTCATTCGGATTCACAGGCAGTTCCTGCGAGTCGTAATCGCTACGGGGCTTTGAGTCCACGTCTTCGTTTGGCGGCTCCGGCAGATCAAAGGTCTTGAACGGTGCATCTCCGAACGCGCGAGACACGGCAAGCTCTCCCATAATACGTCCGTGGATCACAAAGCCGCCAGTATCGCGAATACGCTGTGCCTCGTCTTGTCGGCTCGGCTTGTGGTCGTTCGAGAGGCGCTCGGCCTTGCCAGCGCGGCTCAGAACCGTCCGGGAGTCGCCGACGTTTGACACGAACATGTATTTCCCTGCGACAAACACAGTCGTTGCAGTGCTACCAGCCTGAGGTCGCTCCGAATCGTTCAGGAATTCTTCGTCCGTCTGCTCAAAGGCATCCGTGAGCCGCTTTGTGATCATCGACTGCAACTCCTCCGGCGACTTGTTGATCAGCGGCTTCAGCTCCACCTTCTTCATAAAGAAGGTCTCAATGATGTTGTGGTGCAACACTTCGCCTAAAAACGACGATGCCTCCTCACCTCCATGCCCATCGTAGACAGCAAAGTACGACTGCGGATGCAAGCCCAAGCGGCTCAGTGACTCAATGCACAAGTCCTGAATGATCGTGTGCGCGTCCTCCATGTGTTTGCGCGCGCCCATGTCCGCATGAGCTCCAAAGTCAAAGCGGTTCACAGTCAAGCAAGTCTGCGCGACCAACAAGTCGTCGCCAATCTCAAGTCGGTACGGCTCCTGATAACTCCCGACAAGTTTCATAAACGTGCCGTTCGTCGAGTTCAAGTCGACGAGATAAAACTGATTCGTCAATTCGTCAAACCAAATCGCCGCGTGTTTACGCGAGAGCTCGCCGTCTCCAGTGTGGATCTTGTTGTCCGCCGAGCGCCCAATGCCTGCACCTTCCCGTCCAATCGTAAACTGCGTCCCTGCCAATTTGCCACTCAACGCTGACACTTCCAACGTCTGCGACGGCTCATGAAAAGTCGTGACTATGAAATCCGACTTGCCGACACGGAACGACACGTGCGGCTCCAGCGGCCACTGCATCCGGTCCTCCGCATCATCTTCGCCTCCTACATCGCACGGACTCAGTCGAACGAACGTGTCGCTCGCATTGTCTCCATTGGCCAAGTAAAACCGTCCACCATTGTACAGCACACGAGCGTGATCTTTCACTCCGAGTAACTTGTCCGCTGGGATGCTCGCCACATTGTCGGCACTTCTGCCGATGCCTCCCCCATTGGTGGCAAAGAGGAAGCTCGTCACTGCGTCCTCCTCCGAGAACGCCGTCATCTTTAACACCACGTGGGTCCACTTCTGTTCCAGATAAAGAGGGAGGCCGTCCTCGTCCACTTGTCCGTCAATTCCCCTACTCAGAGGGGGAGAAGACGTCGACGAAGACGAAGATTTCGGCCTCGAGCCCGACTTGGTCGGCGACGGAGGAGGCTCCGCCGCATTCTCGTCCACTGGCTCGGCCAACGCCGTCTCGAAGTTTTCCTGTTGGCTTCTTCTGATGTTGCTGCTGGGGGCGCTTTTGCTTTTGCTTTTGCTTTTGCTGCTTCTGTTCCTGCTGCTGTTGCTGTTGCTGTGGCCGTTCATGGACATCCCGTCGGCGCTGCTGGTGTTAGAGCGAAGCAAGCGGTTCACGCCAGACGTGCGCGCACGCACGAAGGACGTCGTGGCCTTGCGAGCGTCCGATTCTATTTGTTATTTTGTTTTATACAACATTATCATAAAAAAACATTGTCAGCAACGACGTGAATGAAGAAGACCATCATTCTCTCTTTTGGCCACGTACGAAGAGGTTCGAGACGCAAAGTGGACGAACGTCGTCGCTCGTGATCGTTGTCATGCTTCCTCGCCACTGCAAAGGAAGCAATACAGTTAGTGCCAGTGTAAAGAAACCAGTATTCTTCTCCTTCTGCCACCTTTCATCTTGAGCGTCTGCACGTCCTGACCGTCCGCCATGGTGTTGGATGAAATAAACTCTTGAAGAAGATCTCTGTCTCTCTCTTGGTGGCGGTGGTCTGTCTCCCTTGTGTGGCGCTCGCTTGCTGTGTGTGTTTGTCCTTGTTTGTAGCTGATTTCCTTCTCCTTCTTGGTCCTGGAAGCTGGTTTCAGTGGTGCTTAGTAAGCACTGCTTACACGCACGGCAATAGGGAGATGGAAGACTTGCAGGGGGCGAAGTCTCTGCCGCCGGCTCCTCGCAAAAAAAGGTACAACCGGTATTGAGACGGGAAAACCGGTATGGATACCAGTTGGCAGGGACGACTTCAACGGGGTATACGATTTGATAGAAAATGATTGACTTGGTCTGAATGGGGCTAAACTTGCGGTAGAGCAGGTGGTCCAGTTTCCAAGGTATGAGTACATCGGTGTAGTTTGCGGGCAGACACACCAGCCACCTGGCCCCGACGTGCCTTTAGGGCAATGTGTACTCACGCATGTCGTCACACTCTGCTTCCGGGTGTGACATCATCACGAACGTAGTGAACTATATTAGGCATTGACCCCACAAAAGTAGTGTGCTTCCACCGTCGTATCGAACGGAACAAGGGTTGGAGTGGTCAATGGTGAGCGCCCACAACTTCCACTAAGAATTCTTCGCCTCAAAACGCCAACACCATGACGGAGCAAAGAAAACGCCCTGGCGCCGAAACCAAAGCAATCTATAATTTACTACTACAGTAAATATTACGTCCTATTCCCTGCTGATTAATTTGTACAGGAAACGGTAAAATGTAGCCACCCTGGACTCGGATTGGATAAAAATCGTACATTTGAACTGAAGCAGCTTTTTGGCACCGCATCATGATGCAGTGCGAGTTCCTCGACTTGATGCAGCGAACTCATAAATTAGTTTCCATTCATTCCGACACTACTTACGATGGAGACGAGAGCTTGAGCTGCCAACTGCCTGTCTCGATGCTCCATCCCTCCACTTTGAACTCGCTGGCTTACTTCTGGCGCTTTCATCTTCTTCTCTTCCGTGGTGTACCGGGCACGACAAATGATGCACCTCGCATCACCTTTGAACTGGACTGGACTGCTTGGCACTTCGACTTGGTACTCTACTTTGTTGGTGATTGATTGAACGCTCCACGACGAACGGTCTCAGTTGCTGCTGCTGCTGCTGGCTGCACTCTCAGTAGTACGACGCATCCGTGAAACGGGACTCTTTGCCCCGGTAGAACGAAGACGAGTCACTGTTGCCACTGTTGCCACTGTTGCCACGCTTGCGCAGCGGGGCGGCGCTCTCGTACTCGCTGAATCCGCTGCTCTGGAAACTCTTCCCGCCGGCGTATCTGCTGTCGTAGCCACTCTTGCTGGCGGCAAAGCTTTTATCGTAACCGCTCTTGCTAGCTACAAAGCTGTTATCGTAGCCGCTCTTGGTAGCGGCAAAGCTGTTGTCGTAGCCCTGGTTGCCGCCCATGTGGCTGTTGTCGTAGCCCGGCGACATGCGGTACTCCGTGTACTCGGACTCCATGAAGCGGTTCTTGCCGTTGTAGTCGCTCGCTGACGAGGAGCGAGAATCACCAGGCTCGAAGCGCGACTCCGCCATGGACTGATCCATCCCACTGGCTGCTGTGCCTGCCCGGTTGCGTCCAGCAGTGTTCCACTGGTTGGTCGCGTGCGACATATCCTGGATCGAGTCGCCTTCGAAGTCGCTTTCTTCTTCAGAGGACCCCGCGATGTCGTTCTCTCCCTTGCCCTTCCGCATGCCCGGGTACTTCTTGACGACCTGACTGACAGACGAAGGGTTGGAGCTGTAGGCGCTGTTGCCATAGAACGACGACTGGGTCGTGAAGGTTGAGAACTGACTGCTAGCGTTGGTCTGGCCAGTCTGGGCCATGGGCGGCAACGACATTTGCGAGTGCGCGAGCGCGATCTGACTCTGCGGAGTGAGCACGTCGAGGTTCGGATCGTTGTAATTGACCGAGTTGTCCTGGCCACGGTGGTGTCCGTACGGCTCCTGGTCGTACTGGTCGCTGTGGTGATGGTTGTCGTTGGGGTAGTAGTCGTCGTCGCTGTACTCCCTCGGTGACATGTTGTTGTTCTCGTGGTAATTCGCAGCCACCGTCGACGATTGCGCTGCTCCCTTGCTTCCGTCGTGGCGTGCTGTCCGAAGAACGGGGTCCATGTCGTCTTCCTCGTCGTCGCTGCTAGTCGTCTTGATGTAGACGAACACTGCGACGAGCATCACAAGAGCCACAGCGCCTCCCATCATGAGCCCAAGCATCAGGGTATTCGACATGCCTGTTTTGTCGGCCGATGCGTTATCTGCCATCACGGCTGCCGCAGAAGAAGAAGCTGCCGACGCCGACGCTGAAGTCGTCGACGATGCAGGTGGTGACGTGGCGGCGGAGCTTTTGGTCGAATCAGTGTCCGAAGGTCCGGACGAAGTGTCCTGCTTGGTCGAGTTGGACGTTTTTGAGCTCGGCGTTGACGCTGATGCCGAATTCGATCCCGATGTCGAGTCCGACTTTTTCTTCTTAGTCTTCGGTTTGGTGGGCTTGGTTGTGGTTGTGGTTGTGGTTGTGGACGATGATGATCCCGACTCGTCCGATTTGGACTCGGGGTCTGAGGTCGATGCCGATGCCGACTCGTCCGAATTGGAATCGTCGTCGGCAGTGTGAATGCCGTTCGGCACGGGTGTCGTCTGCTCGAGATACGGCGACTTGGTGAAGATGGTCTTCTTCTTCTTTTTCGTTGTGGTCGTTGTGGACCCCGATCCATTTGTCCCTTCCTCAGATCCGGACTCGGCAGTGGAGTCTGCCATGGACTCTACTGAAGCCCCTGACTCCGAACTAGAATCCACCACAGAGCTTTCTTCGGTTGCTCCAGACTCCGAAGTGCTTTCCGAGTCCAAAGTCCCCTGGTACCTTGACGCCGACTCGCTGTCACTAGTTGTTGGCGCAGTCCTCGGAGTTCTAGTCGTAGCCGGCGGTGTCTTCGTTATCGGCGTCGGGGTTCTCGTCGGTGCTTTCGTGGTAACCCTCGGGGTTTCTGTCGTTCTGTTTGGGGTCTCTGATGTCTCCGATGAGTCCGACGGAGCGTCCGTAATGGGGATCCATGTTCGCGTAGGCTTCCGCGCAGTCGGCGTCGGAGTTCGCACAATGGCGAGATCCGAGTCCGAGTCCGCGGTCGCCTTGGAATCCCCATCCAGGTCACTCCGCATCGTGTACACCTGCGCGTCCGCGACTGCATGCAAGAGTGCAATCGCGACCAGCGCCAGCATGAGCCAACGTCGGTGGACCTGCATCGTCCTGCCTCGAATTCGGAGCTTCACTCGCTTCCGACTCAAGTGAACCAACCTGCTTCGTGTCTGCTCTAGTTAATCGAAAAGTGCTGCGCCGTCACCTGCGATCAAGTCAAGTCTAGCGTAGCGGACTGGTCGTCCGTCCAGTGAATGGAATGTCGAGGTTGACGAGCACTTCCGCCGCCGAATGCACTTGTGGTCGAATGCGGCACTGTGCCTTTCGGGCCGACAAGACAGAGGAGAGTCAGCTGTAGGGGATCAACGGCTGGTCGATGCCATGCACAATTCGCACTACGCTACGACTCGCTTCTGCACGCTAGTGATCGCCCAAAGTGATTGGCGGAGCCAGCTGGCGGCGGTAGAACGCTCGATGGCAAAGGTTCATTGCGGCCGAAATTTGGCAGGCACAGCACCTTGCTGCAGACTGCAGTGCAGTCGGTGGGTGGAACATGGAACACGGGACACCTATCTCAGGATGAGAGCTTGGTGCAGTTTGCTCGTAAGCTTGCACCCCGAACGATAGACGCTGCGTCAACATGGCGAGCGAAGCCCGATAGGTACGCGACAGAATCAAGTCTGCCAAACACCAAAACGGCATAGGACGGCAAGCCTCAATGCCTTTTGTTCGAACACCTTTATTATAGTGTCCAGTGTCATCCAGGATGACTGTCATCCCCAAGTGAGACCACCATCCAACTATAGTACCACATGCTGACTACGTTGTGGTGCCATATGACCTGGAAGCAGCGTATGGTCGGAAAGCAGCGAAGGCAACGAACGATGTTCATGCTGAATGGTGATGCGGTACTGTATCAATCAACTCATGCCATAACGGTTGGACACGTACCGTACTGCCCAGCACTGGTAGGACGGCGTTTGGTGCAGGCTTGTTTTGGCCATGGCGAGCGGACGAGTACATGTACTGCGTCAACGCAGCGGTGGGCTTCCGTTGCTAACCACAATGAGGCAGCATGGTGTTGGGATTTGAACCCCGAAGCCTGACGCCTTGTCGCCGTAACACATCCATGTGGTCTCAACACGGAACTGGATTACTGCACATTGCACGGGGGTGTTCGTTTACCATGGTATTCGGTGTTCCGTCCACCGTGGAGAGGCGGAAGCGCTGGTCTGGCATTGACGTCGCTCTCTCGTTTGACCTGGCATGGTGTCGCTCTCTCGCTTGATTATCCAGCTACAGTATCGGGGAGTTTTTGGACCGTGGTTACGTCCACGGCGTCTAGCTCGTTGCTGAGCCACCGAACAACAATTCTCGCATGCGCAAGCCAACTCCACCGCGCTGTCGTCGAGTCTCCAGATCTGCGAAACGTGTGAGTCTCTGAACGACCACCGGAAGCTTGAGACGCTGCTGAGGGTCGAAGCAGCACATTTGGCGCACGAGGTCCCAGTGCGCGTCGTCTTCGAAGCCCTTGGGTCGAGGAGGCAGCACGCCTCGCCGAACGTGAAAGCGCACAGCTGCATCAGGCATACGCGGGCCCCACGGAAACTCCCCGCTCACAGCCTGAAGCACGCACATGCCGAACGAGTACACATCCGCCTCGAAGCTGGGTGGGGTGCCAGCTAAACATTCGGGTGCCTTCCACCTCTGAGCGCCCACTGCAGACGCGTTAGTGTTCTGCTCCTGCGCGCTGTCGACGTAGCGGCGGATCGTGCTCAGCCCAAAGTCTGTGAGTTTTGCCGTCCCGTCAGCAGCTACGAGGATGTTGTCGCACTTGAGATCGCCATGCACGATGCTGTGCTGGTGGAGATACTGGAGCCCGAGTGCACTCTGACGCAGCTTTTGCCAGGCTTCACAGCGCCGGTAGCTTGATGCTCTTTCAGCAGTGAAACCGGAACTTGACGTGCTCCTGCTGAAATCGCTGGTATTTCCGCTAGTCGTTGACGTCGATCGATCTCTGCTGGAGCTGCTCATGCCGGAGCTAGTTCCACCAATTCCTTTGGGTTCGCATCGATGCAGATACGCGTCGAGTCGTCCATTGCTTGCTTGCTCACACACGAAGAAAGGTTGACCACCAACATGACACCCACCGTAGAGTTTAACCACGTACGGGTGGTTAAGTCGGTACCAAATGCTCAATTCTCGATAGAACACAATGCTCGGCTGCTGCTCAGCGTCTATCTCCGAAGCCGTTGGCTTGTTTTGCACAGGCATGAGCTTCTTAATGACAACGAGTGTACCAAGCCACGTCCCCACATGAACCGAAGCGAAGGCACCGTGGCCAAACGACTCATGAGGATCGAATTCGACCTCGTACGGCGGAATGAACCATTTTGGCGGCCGCCATAGGTGAGAATGTGAGCCACCCGGATGTTCTGCGGCTAGAGGCGTCGTTGTCGCACCAGACAACCGACGGGAAATGTCGATACATGTCGTGCCGATGGCTTCGACTTGCGCAGGGGTGTAGCTCGAGCGGTGACGCGTGACTTCAAAGCGTAAGAAGGTCAGCACTTCTTCACGGTCGTGAGCATCTTTGAGTTCTTCGAGCAACAAATTGGCAGCTTCTGGTTTCATCAACGTCCACTCAAAGCTTTGTGTCTGTCGAGCGCGCTTTGCGTACCATTGCAGCTTCCAGTCGTGCACCTGCGATTTCTCAGACATCAATGGTTGATACGCGTGAAGTGTGTCCAGCAATTCGTCGAGCTCCTTGTGAAACGAGAACTTGTCGCAAGCGCGTTGGCGAATTGCGGCGATCTGCGTGACTCGATTTCCGGCTCGAATGACATTTACGTGAGCACTGAATTGGGTCAGCACCTCCGTGAAGTTAGACACGATAGTGTCCAGATCATCGTCACGTTCAATTCCTGCATTTGTCTCAGCTTCAGATAAGTGCCCGTAGATGTCTTCGAGTCGCTTTAGAATTTGAGTGTTCAGGTCGCTTCCGCTGCTTGCATCTACGTTAAAGTTGGCATCTTTATCACCATCATTTCGTTCAAGAAGCTGCGCTCTTAACCTCTCCAACGTTTGTGAGATCGGCGAAGACTTCGTTTTATCAGCCAAGGTGAATTCTGCAGCTTCCACCGCGCCATCAAATTCAGCTCCGCGTATTGCGCTTGACGGAGCCAGCTCCTCAGTCTTTTCCTCCAAACGAGCCCGCATCCCACCTGGTTGATGCCGGGATTTCACTCTATTGGCCAACTCTCCGAGTTGCTGTACAACGTAAGAAATTGTTGGGCGCAATTCTGGCTGTCGTGCACACATTTTTTTCACCAGGTCCCACGCATCACTTTCAAGTTGCACAGGCTGGTGCTCGAAAAATTCATCGTACGTGTTCTTGTGAGTGAACGCTTCAACGATAATCATGCCGAAACTGTAAATATCCGACGCCAGCGACGGCGGCGCCAAGCCACCACTTTCCCGGTGTTCTGGTGCTAGCCACCCCCGTGGCGGTGCGTCTCCTCCCTCTTCGCCTTCCATTGATTCAGATCGAGTTTCTCGAAGCAAGCGGGGGTCGCGCAGAGGTACAAAATGCAGTCCATTGAGCTTGGCAACTTCCTTCAAGCCTCGGTCATCTCGAAGAGACCACTTTACACGCCCCTTGCCTTCTCTGCCAGCTAAACGCTTTTCCACGACAACGACAATATTGTCACAACGTAGTTCTTTGTGCACGATATCGCGTTCATGGAGATATTGTAGTCCCAGCGCGGCCTCGTAAAGCAGTCGCCATAGGTGGGGTGGGGTCTCAGTGATTGAGCCATTCATAACTTGATATCTGGAAATATAATCTTTCAACGAGCCTCCTCGGGCGCGTTCGAACACGAAGAATGGCGTGGTTCCGACGTGGCATGCTCCGAAAAGTTCGACAATATGAGGGTGAACGAGCTCCGACCAAATATCTGCCTGTCGCAAAACAACTTCACATACTTTCATTTCGTTCTGCCGGGAGGTGAGATGGCCTGCATTTTGAATAGTAACGTGTACACCTTCCCACCAGCTTTCGTCCCGCACTTCATAAGCGGGAATAAACCATTCAGGTGCAGATGTCACCATTGTTCCTACGTGCCGAACGCATACATTGAAGGCACGTACCACCAAGTCCAGCTGCACACCAGAGAACGCGTAGCGAAAGTTTTCGAGCTCATGTTTCATGAGGGTCATGGCCTCCATAGCCACTTCTGTTTTCAACCTATCAGCAAACTCCGATTGCTCCAAGCTATCGAGAAATCCATGAAACGATGCCACCAAATCCCCGCAGTCATATTCACACTGCAGTTCCCATTCCCCACCTGCTCGACTTGAAGCCTCGTCGCTAGAGCCAATATCAGGAATTAAGCTCTCACTATCGAATTCAGCAAGTAGAGAGTCTAACTGGTAGTGAAGCTGTCGAATCTCATCCATAAAGCGGCGTGCCTGAGCAATTTTGAGCAGCTCGCGTTGATCATCAGAAGGCAGATAATGTCTCGTGAGATAGCGCATGCTACGCAGCAAGTGCTCTGTGCGTGTTTGCCAGCTGTACTCCACATTTTCTCCTTCTGCAAAAGTGAGCCCCTCATCCCAAAGCCGAGCTAGCACTCGTTCTAGTCGGGCAAGCACGTGGGCACACAAGACGACACCGCTCTCGTGGCGTTGGCTAGCAGTACGAAGCGCAGTCCATACGTCTGGAGCATGTAGCAGCAGTTCGGGGAAGTGCATATCACTCCACGGACGCTCACGATCCGCTAAATTCAATAAAGTCCGCATCACTGAACTCATATCCGGTCGCTCACTTGGCTGAGGAGACGTCATGTCTTTGATAAGGTCCAAAACTGCGTTACTCACACCGCTAGGCTGCTCCCGATCCTCCTCGATGCACGATAAATTATCGACGGGTTCTTCTAACAGTTGCAGGTTGATCACTTCTTGGATAGTCATGGCGAATGCATACACATCGTCCTCCATCGAACATTCAGCGCTCGTACCATCACGCTGTTCCTCGTTACTAGGCTTAAGCTTTGCTTTTCCATCGCCCCCAACAACCACGCATGCAGAGGTAATTCCACCGTGTACGATCCCTAAGCCATGAAGATGTTGGAGTCCTCGAGCCACTTCCAACAGTCGTTTCCACACCTTCCGGACATTTTGGACGCTCTTCTCGTAGTCGACCAGAGAAATGCAGTCTCGCATGGACTCATAGATAAAGAACGGAGAGCTCCCAACATGGCACGCTCCGTGCAACGTCACAATGTAAGGATTCGCCACGCCGTACCATTTCTCAGCAAACTGGACACACCACGCTTCCAAGCCTGCATCCCCAGCATATTCCAGCGTCACTTGAAGGCCGTTCCACTCGCTTTCCACGGTCTGTTTTGATCCCTGTCGAGTCCGCACCTCATATCTCGGTACGAACCAGTCCGGCACCGTCACAAGTTCCCCACCTACAGCTCTAGAAACCTCTGCAATAGCATGATCCAGCAGTGCCTGCTCCTCCACGGGCATGAGTTCATCAGAATCACTCAGCCTCCTTCTCTCATACTGCAGAGTCGTGAGCAGCTCCAGTCTCTCACCCTCCTCCAAGTTCTTCAACTGCTCATGTAGCCTCTCCGAGTGCTGTAAAACCCGCTGAAAGGCCTGAATCTGCTCCTTGTAGTCCTCTTGCCACTGTCTCTGCCACTCCTGACTCTCTTCTGTCTGCTCTGGTCTCTCCAGCAATGCGTCGATCTGCATATGCATCCAATGAACCTCTCTGCTCCTCCTCGGAGCACCCAGCAACGTCTGCAGCACGTTTTTAACCTCATTTTTAGACTTAAAAGCACGAGAAGAACCTTCTGCTGCCTCTAAAAACCCCGTGAGTTCTTGCAACTGCTGCACGAGCGCCTTGAACACCGTCTCCTGGTGTCTGCGTCTGCTCACGACCAGCAAAAACTCGGAGAATTCGCTCTCTTCGTCTGTTAAATCTTCGCTTTGGGTCGTTAAAAACGTATCCAGAGCTTCCAGGCGAGGCACGAGACTGCGGAACACGACGTGGACCCCAGAGGCGCAAACAGGACGCAAGGACGACAAGACATGCACATCTGGGAGTGGAGGAGGAGGCGAGACCATGTCCACGGGCGATACGGGCGCCGTGGGGGTCGCGACGGCCAACCCAAGCATGCGGTCAAAAGATGCCGTAAAGTGTAGCTTTCGAGTGTTTGAGTCTGACGATGTTTGATACCCTGTGTACTGTAATATCGTATTTAATTATATATAAGAGGAACAGAATCGGAACGTAAACGTTGTATTCATGTAGTTACCGATATATCAGATAACCTTCTATTATTAGTGAATGCGACAAATCCTACGAATATGATACTGATGGGTACACTTTAATACCTTTTGTACCCAACCATGGTGCTCAAGTACGTGCAGTGTCATTCCCGTGTAAACGGCGAGACGACAAATGTGAAGGCGTTGCTGCATGTTTATTGCTTTTCCTGAATAAACTCAAAAATCACCACATGAGCAGCAAATGCAGGATGAGCGGNTGGGGAGCCTTCATCTGGCTGCTTGTCTTCTGTTGTCTGCTTCGGTCTCATGTCGACCACTTCCATGTCGTCGTTCAAGTGCTGGAACGCACACGACCCGTCGCAGCCGCAGTGTCCTGCCCATCGTCGCTCTTCAGTTGGTGGTGATAGTCCCTGCTCCATTACTCTCTGAGAGTTCGAAGGTGCAGTGCCGTCAGTTTGGATCGATCTGCAGTCGGGCAGCGCTTCCATCTCTGCTTCAGGTGCTTCACCTTGAGACGGCTTCTGTGTTGGATCAAATTTGAAAGTGGCAATTCGCTTAGTTTACCGGACGCAGCTCCATCCTCAGTGTCTCCCGCCAACAGCACAAACTCAATTCGTCAGACGAGATTTTGGCGCGAGCGGCACCAGCAGGCAGTCTATAATTTCCGTTGCGGAGACCCCTCAGTGCATCTCCATTAACAGAATTTAAACGCGGAAGCAATGACGACGGACACTCCGACGATCAAGAGTCTGCCCGAAGTGCGAGTGCTTTCGCTGCGTTCCGTCCTCCCGAACTACCGAGCTCAAGGAGATCTCTGGGAGAAAATCTTCACGTTCGCCAAGGCGCACGACGTCACGGCCACCGGCCCAACGTTCGCCATCAACTACACGCAAGATGGCAGACAAATGGACGTGGAGGTGGAAGTATGTCTCCCCGTAGCCAGCGACGCCCACATCCCGGAAGAAACGTCTTTCAGTGTTCGCATCGTGCCTGCCGTGGCTCGTGCTGCAGTCATGGTGTATGTCGGCCCGTGCGAAGGATACTTCTCCGCGTACCAGACGTTCTTCGGGTGGATTGGCTCGGAGAAACTCACGCCTGCCGGACCCTCGCGTGAAGTGTACGTGAAGAGACCGACCGGGGACGAGGAGGAGGACAAGGAGAGTGTGACGGAGATCCAGCTGCCAATTGCCTGAAAGAGACCGCTGC
>LGSN01001046.1:0-13703 GCA_001314375.1 Phytophthora podocarpi | reverse complement strand
AGTTTTTAACAGGCTTATCAATTCGGTTATGCCAATATATATGCAATGCACAATAAATAGTAGCTCTATTAATAGTAGAGACTTTCTACATGAACATGTATAATTAACACGCAATGCCTGGAAGAAACCGCCATTTAACCATTTAAAAAAATAATACGACAATCCCCTCGGTAGTTAATTACCAGTAGTGTCATACCCTCTTAACAGAAACGCGTATGAGGCACATATGAGGTTCGGGGTTACTGTGATGGGTAGCAGCGTATATATGTTCGCACAGTTAGCATTATTAAAGGCTTTCAGAATTACCGGGACTTCTAAAAATACGTATTGAAAATCACGTGGCGCGCTACCGAGTTTTGACTACGGGTTTCCCGTAGCAAAGTTCAGTTCAGAAGTAGCGAAAAATAAAACGCCGTGACAAAACTACGTAGTGTGACTTTTTGCGCGCGCGCCAAATTCAAATTTCACCCCTTGACTAGCATAACGGAAACCCAGCAGATCCAAGATTCTTCGTCTAGTGAAAGCATCTGCAATGGACGACGCAAACATGCTGCCACTGAACCAAACTGTGGAAGAGGAAGAGATCGCAACGCTTCTCTTGTTCTATCTGGTCGTGGATGCCCCCTTATCATATCGAGATCGTCTATTAGTGCCCGATTTTCGCCTTGACATCCTTGCGATGTCCGATAGAGAAGCCAAGGACCAGTTTTGTTTCGTCACCAGCGACTTACAACGACTTGTGACGTACCTGAAGATTCCTGATCCGGTGATTACACAGGAAGGAGTTCGAGCAACTCCTCTGGAGGCGTTGGGGGTCTGTCTTCGTAGATTGGTGTTCCCTCAGCGTTGGATTGATATGGCGGGAATGTTTGGGCTGGCTCCATCAACGTTCTGCCATGTGTTCTATTTCGTTGTTGAGCACCTTTACAAGACAACTGCCGACCTGCTGTACTTCGACGCTGAGCGAATCACCAAGAATTTAGATAGATACTGCCACGCAATAGCCGCAAAGAGTCCCGACAACAGTGAGGGTGTCTGGGGATTTATTGACGGAACGGTGAGACCTATCTGCTCCCCTGGCATAGGTCAAGAGGCCGTCTACAACGGTCATAAGCGTCAGACTGTAGTCGCCCCTGACGGCATAATTTTCCATGTCTATGGGCCAGTCGACGGGAGGCGCCACAACATCTATATGTTGAGGGAGAATGGCCTGATGTCGCTTTTGGAAGACAATCCTGCTTTTCATAACAAGCTAATTTATGGAGATCTTGTGTATGGCTGCACGAATGTGTTCTGCTGTCCATTCAAGGGTTGCCGAGTGGATGCTCCACAACAAGAGGTGAACAAGGCAGTGAGCAAGGTGAGAGTTTCAGTGGAGTGGTCCTATGGAGAGATCACTCGCTATTTCTCATATCTCGACTTTAAGCGACAGCAACAAGTGGCTACAACGCCCATTGCAACTCTGTACAAGATAGGCATCCTCCTCACCAATTGTATCACGATCGCAAGACGCAAAAACAACAAATCCCAAGTTCTTCGACTGCGCTCCGCCTACGTTTGACGAATATTTCGGTACGACACTCTAGTTGAACAGCCTGACAATCGAACTTCGAATGCAGCACACTAACAGAATGATTTTCCTTGAATGAACTCACGTTTAACTTTAATGAAATCGTTTCTGAGAAATTAGGAAAGATATCTGCATGCAGTGTTCTGGTAAGATGTAAACGCAGTCCAAATAACGTGAAATTTCCCATCACTAGAGACGTGAGCCACGCAAAGCGATACCGATATTAGGTTGCTGGGCTTCGAATTGGTCTCGCAGCAATTGCAGTTCATCCCGTCGAAGCTGCATCTCATCTTTACAAAGCTGAACCTCGTCGCTCCATCGTCTTTGATCAAGTGCCACCTGCTCCTTCGATCAGACAACTTCACTTTGAGCTACTGGCTCAAATTGTCAGCCACTAACTTATATCGCCGTGCCTTGTGTCCGTGCTCAGCTGCATATGGCTCAAGGCTAAGAGTTTCGTTAAGCAGCGCAAGGTCAGCTTCTTGTGTGAAGAATAATTTCTTCTTTCCGCTTCCTTGTTAGGCTTTCTCCTTTGATGCCTTATTGCGCTTAGATTTAGCTGCTGATTTGCTGGAGATCGCGGCAGCACCATCACTGCTTAAATCGTCGTCTACTCCACAGCCTTGCTTGTCACGACCATTGTTGTCTAGTTCGTTCTCCTCGTCACCGTCATGTAGGCTTCCGTCATCACTATTATGGTTGTCCACAGTTGTGTCACCAACAGGGCTTGGCAAGTTGATATTCCTCCCCATGTGAGTTGCAGCAGGCAGCGATGTGTCGCCACTAGCGTTCATGGTCTGTGACGTGATCTGGGAAGTCTTGACACGTGTTCCACGGAGAGAGGTGATACTTCCGAGGGCTGCCGTCGTTCTGCTCATCATCGCCCCAGGCTTGGGGCAACGTCCACGTTTGATGGTACTTGGATCTCGTCTCGCAGGGTCATACGAGGATCCACGCTTCTTCCTTGGTTTTGTAGCAGACGTAGTGGTTGTACACTCAGTCACCGACACGCTAACTGCCTCATAATCAGTTCCTCGCTTCGCCGTCGCAGTAGAGAGACAGCAAGCGTCACGGTATATCTCTGAGCACACGCGCACTGCCAGCTCGCCTTCGAGGAGCGCATTGGAACAGAAGTGGTGTACGGGCTTCGAGCACGTCGTACAAGGTTCAGCAACGAGATGCTCGTCCTCCAGAGCTTCACACTGCTCATACGCGCAAGCGCCTCGTATCTTGGGCATGCTGCTTTCCGTACGGATTTTCCCCCGTCTGATATCCCGTGGAAAGCCCGCCTCACACCGTTTTACAGTACCTAAAACCACGTGGGAGCGCGCGAAAAAAGTCGAGCATGTCGTTACGTAGAATTGAACACGTGTTTTTGTGATTTTAACGTCCGTCTGAAAGCCTCTATTGCCAACGCCGTGATTACACAAGACTTCAATTTCGTATGCTTGCATTCGATAATCCAGTAGAAAATCGTCCCGGGGGGCAGTAGAAAAAAATGAACTACCACTTTCGATTTTGCGACAAGAGCCCTATCAACTCGCACGCGTTGATCCTGGGATCTCAAGTGGAAACGTGCACGAACTGACTCGGTATACAGTAACCGAGTCAAAAGCCAGCCTAGAGAATGCCCTCACCAGATCCAGGCGACCCGAAGTCCCCGAAGCCGGAGCCCGCAACAACGGAGAGGCAGGGAGAGAGGAGCCCACATTATGACATTGTCCCGGAAACGCAGGGAGGGGGCGAAGAGGATGATCACCCCAAAAGCACGCCCGGGAAATCCCAGGAGGAGTGCGAGCGCGAGGAGCCAGTCGCTCGGGAGGAGGAGGTGCGACATGCAGCCGCCAACCGTGGCTGCAAGCTACAGTAACTGGGAAGAGCTCAGGAGGAGATATATCACTTGAGAAGTCGGGTGATACAGCTGGTCACGACTACTACGGAAACGCAAGAAGAATCCCTGGGGATGAAAGCCTGCAGGCAATGGAGGAGGAAGAAGGAAACCTTCAGCTTCCTAGGAGCAGCTGTCCGCAGCGCTCCATCATTCTTTGATAGCGTCGAGTGCTCCAAAGCACAGGCTCAAAACATGACTAGACTTGACGCAGCAGCTATTTTGAGAAACTCTGCCCAAAGAGCTCTATCAAGAAAGCCAGTATGTCAGTCGCGGCTCAAACTGAAAAAAAAGTGGAGCAGGAACGGTTGGTAGACCTGTTTCAAGATTTAGTGGTGAAACAGCAGAAACCCTGGACGGAGAGGCGCCGGCTGGTGGACGACTCGTATACTACTACAGTTTACAAGACTCGACAATCGCTGGAATATGGTCTGAGCAAGCAATTGAGAAAATTATCAGTGCAAGATGCAGTAAACAAAGCCACTGCACTGACGCAGTGGTCTTAAGAAGTGGCTGGAACTAGATCTATGCAACAGACGAAACAGAAACGCCTTCGGCGTTTCTGTTTGACCAAAGTACCTACTCATAGGAGGAAACCACCATGCTTCGTACTCTTTGCAAACGCACGTTTGGAAAGTACAAAGTCGCAGTGTTTCATGAAGAGACGGAGGATGAATGGAGAATTGTGCAGGGCATCGTGGAAGGAACAATGCTCTGCCAAAAGTTACCGCACTTCTTCAATCGGATCATGCGAACAGAAACCAAACTCCGGATCATTGGCACAGTCCGAGTGCAAGTCGAAGGGCAGCAAGTGATGGACTTGACCGGGGAACTTCCGATTAAAGAAGCTTTTCAAAGTTCCAAACGTTTACAGGAGAGCATATCGACGGCGGCAACCAACCACGGAACGGCAAACCAGCAACTCTGGGAGATGCTGGCAGCCGTCAATACAATTAGTTACAATGCATCGAAGCATGATATAAACTTCCACTTCTTTACAAGGGAATCAGCACGCCACTATGAGCAACGTGACACCCCGTTCTATAAGGCAACCCACACGCTAATAAATACGCACGCTCCAGCACCCAGAACGCCGGAGGCAATGATGTGGGACCTCCAGTACGAAACGGATGGAGCCCAGGCCTCCCAAATGCCGGAATATGTCGTTATTTTACGTAATGTGACATGCTCTATGGATCTCAGTCGATTCCATGCGTTTCTTAAATCGTTGATTTTGACTTGGAAGACCTGGATCACGGAGGTTCTCAATCGAGTATGTCAACGACACGGAAACTCAGTTTCGCTTTGGAAGGATGCCCCAGTGCTTTAGGAGGCATCACACGAATCATATGGTTCAACATGGTTATCGTCGTCCAACATCTCAGCATGAGAGGACACCAACCGTTCCTCCGATGTGGGGGTATCGGGCACCCTATGCGGCTCTGTAATCTATCTGCCTCGGCCCTCAGAGGACGTGGGAGTTTAGTAGCCACTAAAGCAACCCTCACCTCACTGTCGGCGCACCACTAACGTTCACGAGTTTAGAGGAGTTACGGACTGCAGTCAGCAACAGTAGACTACAGGCGGAGATGCAACCAGTGCCAACAGAGGCCCACGCAAGCACATCTGAGGACTCAGGAACAGAAACGATTCATGGTAAGGAGGCAGAGGTGCAGCAGGGAAAAGTCCAGTAAGTACCTGAAGTACCAGTAGGCACTTGGTTTGATGGGGGCAGTACTAAGAAGCATCACCGGGATTCAAAACCACAGCATCAGCCAGCTTCCGGGATCGAAGAAGGTAGATCAAGAGTACCAGGAAAACAGGGGGGGTTGGCAAGCCGAACAGAGCCAAGTGAAGAAGCCTGCAGGTCAGCTCTCGCGACCTGAAGTTGGATCGCGCTACAACCTGCTCACAATTGGATCCGCCAACGAGAAATCTTCGCGCGAAGAAGGTAAGACAGTGGTGATGTCCGAAAAACCGAGAACGTCGGCCAAAGCAATCCAGAAAGCACATGCAGAGCTCCTAGTTGTGGAAGATGAAGCCAACGCCATACTAGATGCAGTCTTGGATCAAGTTACGGATACACAGGGATCACTGATACAAGCAGCGACCCAGTCTGGGTTAAGTGATACTGAAGTATTCGGGAAGGACGAGGGTATACCTTTATCAAGGGCCCTAACAGCTATGAGAATAACAACAGTTCCGACGCCACCGACTGGGAATCGCCAGGCGTATTAGTAGCCAAGGGCCTAGCGAACAGCAGCCTTACCAGCCAGCAAGATCAACTGTCCACGCCAGCTGAGGCTTTAAAAACAGGATGCATGGCACGAGCTCAAATTGTCTTTGCGCTGAAATACCTGCACGCTCAAAGGAAACAAATGTTGATTCGACTAGGGCGCGGATATGAAAGATAGCTACACAATCATCTGAAGAGGAATTCCGCGCGTATCTGACGAAGTACGGCACTAGTTCGTCCCGGGGAAGCAATGGGGCAGGAACGACACGCTAGCGGCTTACGGTTTGTTGCTCCAGCGAAATATAATTGTCATCAGCTTCATTCCTGGCAAGAAGCAATGGAGCACGCTCCACTATGGGACAGTGACGCGTCAGGCAAAACAGAAGGACTACTCCACGTGTAGTGAATACCCGCTCTCGGCATCGGGCAGCATCCGAAATGTAGTGGAGCTCAAGCATCTCGCTAGACCAAGGGAGGACAAACTGCCTGTTGTCCTCCACTAGCAAGGGGAACACTATAACGCGCACGTGCATGGTCAAAGGACTCGTGTAGAGCAGGATTCCGATGACAATGAACCATCTGTGGGGTGGACGAGTGCGTGGTGGAACCCGAGGGTGTAGAAATGGGAGCGAGTGATGATGATGAGACGACTGTGAAGCAGGAGGGAGGGACAAGGGGAGAACCCACAGTGAAGGAAGGCGTTACCACCTTCCCAGCACACCACTTAATAGACGAATCAAAGCGTCCGTGCCTAGCTGATTGCGGGCTACCAATGACAATTCCGGCAAGGCCAGCAGGAAACGGAGATCCAAGTCACAAAGAGGAGGTATCCCAATTCGACTCCCAATCACCATGGGACCTGGAAGAATGTGATGGTAACATGGAGGAAATTGAACAACGGATGCATGGTCCAACCATTCACCATGTACTTAAGCAAAACAATTGACCAAATCCTACGAGTCGGAGGGGATCGAGGAGGTGAGAAGAGGGGTCAATGTCAAAAATTGGGCAGTCCCTCTAAAACAAAGCGTAGCAGTGAACATCCCACGAGAGATCTACTCCGTCTCTTTGATGAAGTCGCCAGCCCAGCCCGACGGTACCTGACAGTTGCGAGAACAAAATGCCAAGCTGACCTGTCTTCTGGAACGGATTTGCTAGCACGTGGAAGGAGCGGACATCGGTCCCATTTCCCGAAGTGGACGTGTCGACGGACACATGGATGATAGCAGCGAGGGCTGAACCGAGCCAGCTTTTGCAAAATTTACGAAAATTCAGTCATCCGCACGAGATCGTACCACGGCTTGCACCACAAGTCACTGCTGAACTCACATCAACCTCGAGAGAATAATGCTGGCATGAGGCATTAGCAGTGGACCAGTAAAGAGAAGGTGGTGATAACTTCCAAGTTAAGCGTCTAGCAGCGTGGTGACGCAGAGTGGAAAGCGTGCGCGAAGAACCCCTACGGAAAACACTGATAAACAGCTCTCATGAGTGGGCGGCTGAAAAACGCGATGACTATGGGAGAGACGCACTTGTGCGTCTTTTGCGCCCCACAACGCGTTAACCGGTTGGGTAACTACCTAGTTTGTGCGCATCTCTATGCCGAGTAAATCACAGTAATGGTTGGAGCAGACAGTGCTCCTGGAGATGCTGTGGTGACCCGACTTCACAGGAATCTCATGGCCCTGAAAACAATCTCGAGCTACCAGGGCAGCTTTCTAGCTAATAACGCAGCCAAGACAATTCAATGGGGGATTGTTGTCCAGTATATGGCAACAGTAGTAGACGACGGAGCGGACCACAGGTGCTGGACACCGCCCAGAAGAATCAGTACTAAAGGCACCGTCCTGTCCAAAATGGCGGCTGCTACCCAGCTGGAGACGGACGTGTACGGGCAAAGGGTGCTCCGCGATCAACTGGACTATCATACGGACCGATAAGAGGACCTCCACCTTACTGCACAAGCCTTTGATCTTAGGGTTCTCACCCAAAACGTCAGGGGCTTCCGCCAAAAGGACCGCTGGGAATGGCCCTCGGCCTGGCGCAACATCCCTAGGGTCGATAGACCGACAATGATCTTAATTCAGGAAACACATGTCTGCTCCGAGGAGGAAAGACAGGAACTTGAACAACACTGGAACTGGATGTGGAGGAAACCAACAGTAGAGAGATCGTTGTCACATTAGAGTGTTGGAACAACCAGGTCCGGCGGAGTCGGCATCCTAGAATTTCCTGAGTATCAAGCCGTAATTCACCCCTGGAACAGACAGCTCTAGACAACGCGAACTATTGGCGTCACCCTACGGGACATGCACATGCTCAATGTGTATTCACCAGAACGAGTCCCGTGAAAACTTCTATGACAGTCTCCAAGCATGACAGCCTCGAAGTGCCCCCCCCCCCCTCCCATCCTATTCTGGCGGGTGATTTCAACTGATATACCGCTCTTAGATAGGCTGGGAGGCACTAGGATCGAAAGAACGGAAAGTGATCACCCTCCCGGCTAGTGCGAAAATCTAAACTGGCAGATGCACGGGTTCAATTGGGGTCGGAGTTGGACCTTCGCCCCCATGAGCACTTCACCTATTGGCGAGATGACATGGCGGGCAGGATCGACCGGTTCTACAAGCCTATCAACAGAACCCAGTGGTCTCAGTGGCTCCTAGTACAAGTATCGCCAATGCCATCCGAGCATGATGAAGTTATCCTGTATTTACGTTACCCCGTCCTCCAAGGCCTCATGGAAAGCAGTCCGACGAGTGGTTTATCCCATTAAAGGATCACACGCGGAACGACTAGTCGAAGAACTTCTGTGTGAACTCAACGGCAAGTCTCTGACCCACGGATCGGAATATTTGAGCTGGGACGCATGGGTTAAGCAATGCCAAAAGTCAATAAAGTTGATCAAACGGCGTGAGCAGCGTCGTAGACAGCGTACAGCTGCTAAACTCCAATATCATCTCCGGGATAATGTCCGAAGCCGCACCCATCTCCTACATGTCTTAGTGGCCGAAATAAGTGGCAGAAGTGCAGCACGATTCCGCGCTCGACTTGAGCGCACGCCGGACGAAATTCGATGGCGCTTCAAACAAACCGCAGTTTGGGAGTGGGATCAAACTATAACGCAGATTCAACCCCTTCCAGGTGACGACTTCCCTGAAACGATGTCAATTCCTGAGCGCTTCACTAGGGTCTGGGCAAACATAATGGGGAAATGTCATAGCAGCCTAGCTCCGGACCAGATGAAATCAGCGGTCACTCAGTTTCCTACCGTCCCGGATGAACGTTGCGTCCGTAAGGATATAAGCTTCTTATGGCGCCGATTACAGAGGATGATTTCCTCTCAGCAGTCGCAGGGTTACAACGACAGAAATCAGGAGGCGAGGACGGGCTCAATAACGATTTCTATCTGGATTAAGCCGGGGTGATGCTCCCACGCCTCGTCGAAGTCAGCAGTGGGCAGGGATTGATAGTCACAGGATCTTCGGTGGTTGAATATTTATAGTAACTCGAAAATGGGATCTGAATTTCAATATTCATAGTTATTTATTTGAATCAATATTCAATCATATGAATATCGGTAGTCAGGCCAACACGTAGCCAAGCGCTATCTACGTGTACCTCTGAACGGCTTAGCGTGGTGAAGCTAAGCATACTCTTATTAAAAGGTAATAAAGAATGGGTGATGTTTCGCTACCCCAGCAAGGAATTCACTTGGTAATCGCGGTCGTTCCTAATTAAGTCTGACCTGCTGCTGAGGTTCTTCTGATAAAATATGCATGCAAACATGATGGGTCTCCATACGTTGTTGCGAGTATTTATTGGTTGTCCCTGCTCGATGATCCTGGGAATTATATTCTACATGTATTCAATTCCAGTCGGCGTGGCTGCGTTGGAAGTAGTTTGACTTACTTCCGTTGAGTCGCTAGCCACAGCCAGCACAGTCGTACAGATACCCGGTACAGATAGATACCCGGTAGCGAGTGTTGATCCACCGTGATCGACGCAAATTGAGCAAGCGTCACTGCAAGCATTTGGAGCATTTGAGTCACTAGTACTCGAAATCGCTTCAGTTCACAGATCAGTTACAGCAAAAACTGAAAATTATAACTTATGATTCGCCATCACTAGCATGGAAGTAAAGTGCGCAGTACCTCGCTAAAAGTGGCATGTTGTGTTGCTGTTTCCCTTCATTGCTGCTTAAGTGATGGATTTTGTTCGTTCATGGCATCAAGTGCCAGACTTGATGTAACGACGCATACTGCGTCATTGTGCTTATGGTCACTGCTAGGCCAGGACGGTACGCAACCTTGTCTGGAGCAATCTCGATTGCTTCAGGGGGGCAATCGGATTGCTCTCACACTTGTACTTCAACCACACACATTCTGTTTTATTTTGATTTCACTGTACATAGTTCTACTTGCACTTCGACGAACCGCGGTCTGTGCCAAACTATCGTACATCCAGATTCATACCAAGTACGATAAGGAATCTCCTATACTTAATTTCATAGATTTAAGAAGACTGGATTTTCTAACCATAGGTATGTAGTGAACCAAGGTTCTCTGAGCTTCTAACCATTTTCAGTTAACTTTCCAATTTACCTTCTTCGACTTAAGTGCCTCAAGCATCACTACCCGTCTCGCCCTCCACTCCGGCCTCGCCATCAGGACCTCTTCGAGCTACCGTACACATTTTGGTCATCGCCCCAGGTCTCTTCTATCTTCCTCTGCAGTGCCCCCACCAGTCGTCACACTTCTGCTGCATACCTCCTCTCAGTGTACGCTAAAAGGAAAGGAGTTGAAGTTCTTGGCATATCTTCGTCAGATAGTATTATTCATTGCTATCAACTTTTATTAATACGGCCTACGCTATTTGCTAGTAGTGAATTAGTATATCGATACGGAGAATCGCTGCATTAATATGCACTTGAATATTCAATTTATATTTGAACATATCAATATATTATTTTACTATCAATCCCTGGTGGTGGGGAATCTCAGTTCCTAGAACTGGGAATAACCATACGGTATCTTGGAAATGAGGGGGGATTGGGGGATTTACAAAAAGTCAACTGTGCGCAACGACTGCGAAACCTTCAACGACGGGTGGCACAAGCAGAGCTGGCAGCAACAACCGTTCGTGGCCGAGTGGATATCGTCAACGCGATCGTTCTCCCCGCGATCTTATTCACGGCTAAGGTATTTCCACCAACACCATCGGTACTAATACAACTCGTTAACATGCAGAAACAGTTCCTGTGGCGCAACCAACTCAAAGATGACCCGAGTCGTCATAAGGTCACCCCAGCCCTCATTTTAGATAAGCCGGTGGCCTAGGGCTTATTGCTATGACAGTGCCCATCCAAGCACAGCGCGTTAAAACAGTCATGCTCTGGCTCATCGGATCTACCAAGCAGCCAGGCGTCGGTGGATAGGGATGATTGACTACGAACCAGCGGTAACACCTCGAAAGGCAGCACAACGGATATATCCAGGGCAATGATCAAGCCGCTGGCGACTCTTACAAACGGATCTAGGAATATGCTTGGCCCCATCACTGGAGGAGGAGCACGAGTGCCGTACCTACACCACCAAATATTTGTCCAGACTCGCTGCACAAGCGGCGAAAGACCCGAGTAGCGCTACCTATCAACCCCGCTCGTGTGAGCTAATGTGCTTCGACAGACCTTCGACTCCTTCGTGAGTGATAAGTCCTGGAGCATTGTTGAGGCACCGAGGATTCGCGTCGAAGACGTACGTTCGCAGATACACATGAAATTCGTCATGGAGCCGCAGACTTGGAGGAAGACCAATTTTGTAAGTGTCCAATGTTGTTGCAGCGAGAACAGGATAGGGACCAATAAAACGCGGGGCGAACTTACGTTTGCCAGTTGTGCCGAGGTGATGTAGCTCCAAATTGGACGTGTCGAGCAGGATTTGGTTGCCTTTGGCAAAATCGTAGGCTGGTCGGTGGAAGGGGCCTACTATCGAGTGCATTTTGGAGACTTACGAGTAAAGACCTAAACCCCAGCCAACTATCGAGTTTGACTGACATGTTCTGGACTGATAAGTTCAGCGGCGACCCTTCAGGTGAGGGCGAGCGGACGCGAGCGCGAGACTCTCTCGGTGCGTTCAGTGGTTGCCAACGCCCGCCCATTAGACGGGGCTGTCCAAGCGAGCGAGCGCTGCAACCCGATTTTTTTTCTCCCAGACACCGCGACTGGCCGATACCGAGGACTTAGCATAGGGCACGATGGGGTGGGGCAGGCCGCGGAGCGGCGCCCCCCCCCCCCCCCCCCCCCCCCCCCCCCCAAGCGAAGCGAGAGAGGGACCCCCTTTGAAGTGCCGTCGCTAAGTCCGGAGGCGAGAGCCAACGCGCCAGTGGCCTACTGTAAAGGGATAAACCCTAATGGAATCGATGTATAATTGTCTTAACCTTAACCCACACGGGTGCTCGGAACTTCGTTCGAACAACCGTGGGTACCCGGAAAATTAGTTTCGGTTAACCGTAAACTTAGTATTTTTTTTATTATGATGATCGATCTACAGCACTTCAGGCTTTAGCATTGTGCGTTTGATTCCAAACGCGTTTTCAACATCAGAAAAAATTACATTCAGACATAACGCTTGAAGCTGATATCGTCAACACCGATCTGGCAAAAGTCCCAACACAGGAAAGAGGGGTGTTGTAAAACCACCTTTTGGTGCTCCATACAAGCCAACGCTTGTGATGTGTCCGGTGAGATGTGGGCGCTGCCACATCGACAACCGAACGGGGAACGTAGCCGCGGTCAGCGACGAAGCGCTCCATGCCGATGCTGGAACGATTGTAGGCAAATTCAGCGAGACTGATCCTTTCGTGCCAGTCGTTGTGGCGAGCGTTGACGAAAGCACGAAGGTAATCCGCGACGAAATGATTGGTTTTCTCGGTCTGGACATCAGCTTCCGGGCGAAATGCCGAGCTGAGCTGGCGTTGAGTCTGCTGGAACGCCATAAGCTCAGACCAGACCTTGGACGTGAATGTAGTGTCGCGGTGACACAATACTTGACGGTAACCCGTGTAAATGCTGATAGTGATCACGGAGCAGACGTACAGCTTCGACTGCTGTACACGTTGTGGTCGTAGGAATGAGATTTGCACGCTTGATGAGACGGTCAATGACTAAAACTGCGTCGCACTCAAATCGACGGTCGCGTGGCAGACCGGTAATGAAATCCATTGATATCTGGTCCAGCGATTCGTTGGCATCTCCACGGGGTGCAAAATGCCAGCAGGTATTCGATAAGTAGCCTTGATTCTCTGGCATATTTCACACGAAACCACCTAACGACGAGTTGATCGATCCATTCGCTACCAGTAGAACTTCGCTTGGACTGCCAGAAGCGTTTTCAAATTCCCTGGGTGCCCACTACACCTTTGTCCGGCCATGTTGGGATTAAATCCAAGCAAAGTGGACAGGGATATTTCACATCTACAAATATCACATTCACGGTAAGCAAATCAAGGTTCAAAGTGAGATTCATTTCATTCAAAGTGGTACTCCAAAGGTCCCGGTGCGCAAGCAGAGCTGTCGAGTGATGTTGGCGCGCTCCCGCCAAACTTTGCCGCGCTTGCCGGCAGTTCTAGTTCAGCGAGTGGCGGAGACGCTCTCGCGCCAAAAAGTGCGCGTAGTCTTGATGTGCGCCGCGCTCCACCAGCGAGATTGAGAGGCTCATTGCCCAATTTTCCTCCTTCGACGCAGATGTCCTCCCAAGCCTCCCTTTCCAAGCACTCCCACGCCGAGAAGCACCGCGTCCTTGACGCTCATCGTGCTGGACGCGCTGACTGGATTGCTGTCGCTGCCAACAATGGCGTCTTACGTTCGATGGCGTACCGCATCGTAGACACCGGTCGTGTCGAAGATCTTCCCCGTGGTGGAGCCCGCCGCGGTGTCGTGAAGGCTACGCAGGAGGTAAAGGACCTGCTTGAGTCCTACCTCGACGACAACTGCACGTACACGATGGAGA
>LGSN01001045.1:0-13714 GCA_001314375.1 Phytophthora podocarpi | reverse complement strand
ACTGCAGTAGTTATTATTGATCTTGTTAGAGCCCCGTACAATATTCTATTGTATTTTCCCACCCCTGGCTCGGACATAACTCCAACTATCGTGGTGGGTGTTGTGGATCCTCTCTGGCCTGACCCCGAGTTCGCAACCAAACCAAAATATCATCACTTGTGGGATACCCTCATTGCGACCCTACTAAGTTCACAATGGTGGGGACTTTGACTCGAAGCCCGCGCTCCACGTACGCTTTCAAAGCTTTACACGTCGACGGTATCACTTCAACCCGCTCATCCTCAATCGCCTTTATCCAGGCATCTGGTCCTTCCTCCTCTTCATCATGTTGGGGCGCTTTCAGTAATGGCCACCAGTACGTGAATTTCCCCCTTCGTTCAAGCTTAACGTCGGATCCGATAGCGCAGGGTTGTTTAAGCCAAACCAATATACTGTAATACTAAGCATCAATCAATAGTTTCACCTTTTCTCAAAAAAGCACTGGGTCGAAACGTCGCAACCGACTCGCTGCTGATTGGTTGTTAAAATCATTTATCCGTTTATGACTGGTTAAAATTGTTTTAAGGGATGGGAAACAAGCCTCTGCTCGTCAATCAAATAATGCGTAACGATGTTCATTATTTGAGTGACGAGCGATTGAGCGGGGATTCAGCTTCGGCTAATTATGAGGGGCTGTCACCCATTCCCATCAAATACACTACATTGGCATTGCTGTTGCTATTGTTTGCGACTGTGATACTTGAAGTACTAACTCCCCAACATTCTTGTTTGTTTTGTGTGAGCTAAATGCATGGCTATTGTAGTTGGTTGGCCTGTCACGTGACGGAGGGCTGCGATCAGGAGCAGCAGGACGCGAAGCCGGTCGTCATCGACTTGACGAGCGACTGATGTAGCGAACACGATTGAGACCGTGACAAGACAGTGACGTGGGTGCAGGACGGTGGTTGAAGCAAGCCAATGGCTGGCGCCACCATCGACTAGAGGGAGCAAAAGATCGATGTTGAAGAAGTGGCGACCGCAGAAGATTGCAAGGAGGGCAGACGTAGATGAGGACGACAGGCGGAAGTATGCAGGGGAGGCGAGGCGACGCCGGAAGGTAAGATGTGAGGCCAGGAAGGCGCAAGGACGGAGAGGAGCAGGGAGCGAAGTGAGCTGTTAAGAAAGGAAGAGCCCCTTCGATAGTGCAGAGAAGGTAGCCGACGTAGTGGGCTTCGGTAGATAGGGGCAACGAGCAGGCGGCTGGCCGCTTGACCCCTCAGTTGAGATTGTTCCCGGTTGAGAGCAGTTAATACTAAAACAACGAGAAGGTGGCGCCGAAGCACGGGTTAAGTTAAAGCGAAGGTGAGGCAGGACATTAGCGTGCATGATGAGGGAGAATAGGCTAATAGGGTGGCGGGGACCATGGATAGAGACCATGGGGGCTGCGGTAGCGAATGAGCTGCCTTGGCCGTGGGGCGACAGAGAACTCGGCCGTGATGGCGTGCCTATGCTGAGGACTCTCGGGGCCCATTGTGCATATTAAATACGGGTTACCTTGCGGGACACAGCCCACAGACCCTTCCCGGGGGTGCCGGTAGCCGACAATGTGTCCTCCCCGCTGTTCCTATCCGAAGGGCGCCAGGTCCGACGGCCAGTAGCTGTCTGGTTAAGCTGTTCGTACTGCCTCGCACGTGATGTCCGAAGGCCTATCCGCTACCTAGGTGCAGACGCGGCCAGGTCTAAGAAAAGGTTGTCGACCCCTCGAGCACGGAAGAAGAAGTGCCCCGGGGTTGGACATAACTACACTATCGCAAATATTTGTTCATTTGTGATCCAATCAATCCATCAAATTGCTTTTAGTTTTGAATGAACTTTTCGCTTCCGTATGATCTGCCTTGCGATCTGGTTGTGAAAGGTGGTAAGCACTTTGGAGGTTGGCGAGAGTATTTTAATTATGGACTTCATACATAAAGGGGCAATATGAAATTATTTTACTTCGAAGTAATTGACAATACATTTTTAAAGGTATATTTATTGTTAATACAAAGTATACGAGTATTGTCAATTATAGCGTCAATAGCTTCCACCAATCACATCTATGCGTAATATCGACCAATCGCTTCCGCGCTGCTGCTCACTTTTACAAATTCGAGCATGGGCGGCGGTGGGCTGCGTATCCTGCCGCACAAGAAGTGGCATGTGTGGCGACGCGACAACATCGAGCGTGTGCTGCGGGACGAGCGCGAGCACGAGGAGCAGCAACAGGATCTGGATGCGAAAGAGCGACGGCTGACGCAGGAACGACGTGCGCAGCAGCTTCTGTCAGCTGAACGCCGAGACGACCAGCAGCAGATGCATATCAACTTCTTCCAGGCAGAGAAGGCTCAAGCATGCAGCAAAGACGCTGCTAAGCACAGGAAGAACAAGGGAAATGGAACGGACGATACGTTGAGAAGACACGGCAAGCTGCCCTGGTATGCTCAGACTGAAGACGCGACGAAGACGGAGCCGACAGTGAGGCAGGAGCGCAAGCGCAAGAGGTGAGCAGACGGATGCCTTTGGGGGAGTTTGAAGCTGTCGGCTGTTAGGCTGACGTTGTGTTTGATGATTGCAGAGAGCTGGAGGTGGCTGATCCATTGCAACACATGCGTCCGAAGGAGGAGCGAGGACAGCATTCATTGTTTGCTGCTCGACGTTCAGAGAAGGAAGGGAGACACAGAAGCAGATATATTTATGCTGGAGAAGAAGGGCCTGCTGGCAGTGACCGTAGGAAGTATTCCGCTCGGTATGACCGCTCTTCGACGTTTCCCGAACACGGAGACCGGCGTCGCCATAGTCGTCATAGTAGACACGAGGAGGATGAAGAGGACAAACGATCGAAGAAGCGCGGCAAACACCACAAAGAGAAGAGCAAACACAAGCTCAGCAAAAAAGAGGCTTTGCTTCAAGACCTGAGTCGTGAGCGAGAAGAGAGAGAGGCTTCCGAGCGTCGACGCGCTGAAAGGCTCATGTCCGGATGATAAGGAAGATTTAATGACGTACATGAAAGACATTGTGTTTTGGTTGAAAAGCATTTCATTATGGCATTCCCGTTGGGCAGCCCAGAGGCTGCTGCTAAATGAGCTGGAGCTAGACAACTTAGTTGTCCTTCTCCACCTTCTTGATACCGCGAAGACGGCCTGTGCGGCGGGCGGCAATAAGACCGACCTTCTTACCCGCAGGGGCATCGCGACGCACGGTCGACGGGTGACCAATGTGCTGGTGGTTACCACCACCGTGGGGGTGCTCCACGGGGTTCATGGCAACACCACGCACACGCGGCCACTCGTTACGCTTGACGCGGTACTTGTGGAAGGCACGGCCAGCCTTCAGGATCGGCTTGTCCGTACGGCCTCCTCCAGCGACCACACCAACCATAGCGCGGCACCTGTTGATCAAGTTCCCATAAGAGAGCACACAAGTCAGTCACAATAGTTCACAGTCACCTTCCCTCTTGACAATGACGACAATTCCTCCTCAGCACCCCAAAGTAAATCATCACACTTCCGAAATCAGAAGCACGAATCATCAAGAGATACTTACTCACCGCACTAGGCGGGAAAGAATGATACATAGCACACACACGCGTCGGTGTCAAGAAGACACCAACGCAGCGCGAACGTTCTCTCTCATCATTGGGGAATAATAGAGAGAAACGCCGCCGTGCCTCGAGACTCCTAAGAGTCTCGAATCATTTCTTGTCGAAAACGTCCAAAATGGAAGCAGCAACTTACGCCGAAGGGACGGTCTTCTTGGAGCCCGAAGGCAGACGCAGCTTGGTCTTTCCCTTGTCCTCGTCGTGGGTCACGATGACAGCGTAGTCACCCGAAGCACGGGCGAACGAGCCGCGGTCGCCGACCTTGGCCTCCACGTTGCACACGATGGTACCTTCCGGCAGGGCCGACAGGGGCAGGGTGTTGCCCACAGCCAGAGCGGCCTTGGGGCCCGAGTAGATGAACATACCCGTGTACATGCCCTCAGCCGCGATGAGCAGCTCATGCTTGAGCTGGAAGCGGTACGGGTCACGGTACGTCACCTTGGCCAGGGGGGCACCACGGCCAGAGTCGTGGATAATCTCCTTGATAACACCCTTGATGTAGCCCGTGCGCTCGACGAAGTCGAGGGCGCGGAAGGCGGCGGGGCCCTTACGCAGGTGCGTGTGCGACTTGAAGATGGAGCCAGCACCCTTACGCTGACCACGGATAACACGACCCATACTTGCTCTTCTTTTTTAACCGGGAAATGTCAAAATGGACGGCGAAAATGTATGGGAGCTCCAGAAGAGCGCATGGCCAACCAAACACTGGACTTGCAAAACTGATGATTGATTTTGGAGGGTGAAAGGAAGCATACGGAGACCAAGTGACAACACCGACGCGGCGATCATTGGAGGAGAAAGAAATGGTACAGTGTACCAGTCGTGTGCTGAACGGAGTTGATGGAGCACCACTTGAGCTTTTACCATCGACGGAGTACAGTGATGTGTTTGTACGTGTGTGTGGTGTTGCCCCGATAGCATTTGGTATCTCCACCTCGTGAAGCGCTTCCAAGCGCGTTGTGTGCGGGGTGGTCATTTAATAGTGCGAGAACGAATTCTAGTGAGACGTTATAGTTGGGCTTTATGCAGTGCTCCTCCATCTGCTCATTGCCCTGGTTTGTCTCCATACATTCCCAACAAACCGCAGTCTGTACTGTAGGAATCAACTGTAGTGAATTGACTGAAAATATATACACCTGTTTTTTCTTCTTAACTCTCTTTTGTGATCTTCTCTTTTCATCGTCATCATTCATGGCGTTTCCCGCTTTAAATAGCTAAAGTTCGTTGTATTTTCCATAGTACACGAGCGCTTAGTTGCGGGGTTTTATGCAGGACTCATGGGGATCGGCTGGCCTGCCAGCAGCGGCGAGGGTCTACGCAAGCTGCCAACAGCAGCACCATTGGCGTTTACCCATGGGTGCTGCAGCATCTGGTCCGCCGTGAGACGCAGCGCCGGGTCCTTTACCAGCAACTTGGAAATTAGGTCCTTGGCATCGGGCGACACGTTGTCCCAGGCGCTGAAGGCGAAGGAGATCGGCTCCGTCTTGATGCGGTGCTCCACCACTTGGTCAGGGGACATGCCGTCCAGGTCGAACGGGTGCGAGCCGCTCAGCATGATGTAGAGCACACAGCCCAGTGCCCACATATCGCACGCACTCGTGCAGATGCCCGAGGTCAGCAACTCAGGAGACAGGTACGCAGCCGTACCAATGTCCTCGAGACTCGTGACCGTACCTGCTGGTCCAGCACTGCCGAAGTCTGCAAGCTTCACAAGACTGATACTCTCGTGACGGTTATTCCTGCGGTATACGCTGCTGTTGTTGTGATCAACGACGCGCGAGCTCAAGAGGATGTTCTCAGGCTTGACGTCCTTGTGCACGAGTCCGTGTCGGTGCAGGAACGAGAGAGCGCTGGCCATTTCGCGCGTCACATCCTGCGCCTTTGACTCCGGGAACGACCCGTAGGCCACGACCTGCTCAAAGAGCTCGCCTCCACGGGCCAGCTCAGTGACCAGGAACAGCTTCTGACCTTCCACGTACACGTCCCGCAAGTCGATGATGCTCTTGTGTCCTCCTAGAGCTTTCACCAGCTTCAGAGCGGAGATCTCGCGCTCCAGCGACGGGTACGAGCGTCTCTCATTGGGGTTCTCCAGTGGCACGATCTTGACGGCCGCCACTTCGCCTGACTCCTCGTGCATGCCTAGATGTACGGTGCCAAAGGCTCCGGCGCCAATCTGGTCGAACAATTGCCACTTGTGCTTCGCCGGCTCAATGGCTGCTCGAGCATGCGCGACGCTCTCCATCTGCAGTTCCAGGCCGACACTAAGCGCTGCAGCGCCGACGACAGCCAGACTCAGTGGATTCCTGCCATGCTTGACCCCCGGCTCCGAATTGTGGCTCGATTGCGTCTGGTAGGCGCATTGCAAGCCCCTAACGCCACGTTGCTGCAATTGCGTCTCGAGGCTGCAGCGGATGGCGGAGACCATCAAGCCACTGCAATTGGAGGCTTCAGTAGCTGCTGATCGTCCGAGGCGTAGCATGGTGACGAGTTAAGGTTGGAAGTGGAAATCGCAAATATTGCTGACTGCTGTAGATCTGCGGGTAAGAAGTCTAGTGCGTTGGTCTGGCAATTAGCGGAATGGTGAGATCGGAGCGACGGAGTCGGTTGCATGCTCAAATTTGCATGCGTAGGTCTCCAATGTGCTTAACAGCCGTTATTTATATGGAAATTTGTATGCTTGCGACACGGGATGTTCAGGTTTTTGCCTCGAGCACGGAGACTGACGTCACTGCGATACAAGAATACCAAAACCTGGACCCACTCAGCAGCTCCTCATGATCGGGGCATGCAGAAGAGATTCCTGTGTAAGCCTTTCCTCGAATCTGGGCAGTATTCAGCTAAAACCTCGGGAGGAATGAGGCGGCACCCAAGGTGGCGATCCTATCCATCGCACGCATGGTTCCAGCAATCCTACATTTACGCACGTATCGCACGCATGGTTCTAGCAATCCTACATGGACGCACGTATTGTCAGCGCGATAGAGATATGCATTAACCCGAGCAAGTATTTCCGGACTTCCAGGCTGGAATCCAGCGCCGTTTCTGTCGTTCCGTCGTTTCTGAGGTTTGGTTGTTGTCGTTCAGTTGAACTGCACTGCAACGCCGTGAGAAGGGTTCGAAGCGTCAGCTTCAACCAGCTCGCCGGCCTCAAGAATAGGTCGTGTGAGCTCCAATACCTCTATCCTAGTACATGTACCAATTTGAGTCTTCTTGTCTTATCTATCGAAGATGAATTCCTGCTTGGCAGATGAGGTCTTAATCTGCTTCATCTGTGGACTCTACGATCGATGATCGATACGGATGGAATTGTTGAGTACGAAAACCACACAGGACAGGTTGTTTATAAATACCAGTTTCATGTAGACGAACCGTATCCATCAACGTGCAAAGTAATACTACGTGTACTCCGAACAGAGTTTGAGGAACGCATTGTTCCGAAGCCACACTGTGCGTTGTTCAAAAATTCTCTCGTTACGAGGTGAATTGTAATAGATACTACAAACTACAGCGAGCGCTGACCATGTGAACGTCTATCTGTCCGCGCTGCTGCAGCTTCCAACTACTTTGAGATCAGAATGATCTGATGCTTACTCAATAGGGTCGATCGGAGTAGTGGGCCCCTGCTGCCCCTTGTCCTTCTTCGCTGTCTTGTTACGAGTGAGAGAGACCCACTTCTTGGCCTTCGTGACGGTACTCGCACCATTGTGCACGGATGGAGTCGCCTGCTCCTTGCGTTGAGCCGCCAACTCTTTGCGGTGCTGCAAAGCGCTGCTTGCCTGCTGTTTGCGTTGCTGCACAGCCTGACTCGCCTTTTGGCGGCGCTGCTGCATGGCGTTGGCCAGTCGTGACGTGCGTGACGAACTGCTACCGAGCAACTTTGCGATGTCAGTGGACGGACGATCGCCGTCGAAGTAGGATGCAGCCGTAGAGTCAATGGTTGGTCGGTCCTCCTTCCAGTTCTCAGCCTCCTCGTTGTCAGAGGTGGACGAGCTATCGGACGAGTTGAGCTCTTCCGGCTCCGTGGCGCGGCGGGAGCTGCCCGTCTTCTCCAGGAAGTCGCACAGAGTCGAGTACTCGCCGCGAGCCGTTTCCAGTTCCTTGCGCTGCACGTTCAACTTCTGCGTCAGCTCGACTTCCTTCAGGTTGTTGGACGCCTTTACAACGTCGCGGTCGCACCGATACTCGGCTACCACAGCTTCTAACTCCTTGTTGGTCTTTTGAAGCTCTGCCAACTGCCTTTTCAGTGTGGCGTTCTCTTCACGAACACGGACAATCTCCTCGTCCTGCATTTCACGAGCACGAGCGATCTCCTTGTCCTTCACTTCACGAGCCCGAGCAATCTCCTCTTCCTGGTCCTTGCGAGCACGAGCGATCTCCTCCTCCTGCTCGGCCTTCTCTACTTTGAACGTGGAGAACTGCTGGCGGGCCAATCGACCACGCTGAATACTCTGCAGACGCGTAACTGCTGCTTCCTCCTCCATACGAGCCTCTTCCTCCTTCATCCGAGCCTCTTCCTCCTGTCTCCGGACCACTTCCTTCATCTCTGCAAACTGTCTCCTGGCCAAGTGACCGCGAATCACCCTCTGCATGGTCGTGACGGCATTCTCACGACGCTGACGCATGGCAATCGCCTTCCTTTTGCGTTCCTCTGCCAACCTCTTCTTCTCACGTGCTGCCTCCTCCGCTGCACGGCGTTGCTCCTCACGCTCATCGTGCTCGCGCTGCAGACAGATTCGCTCACGTTCCTCCTTTTCTTCACGACGACGACGCTCTTCTTCCTCAGCCTCCTGCAGCAATTCGGCAAACAAGCACCGGGCAAAGTACCCGCGAACGTGTCTTTGGATAACCAGCGCGCTCTCATCTTGGAGGATCTGAAGCTTGCGCTCTTCCTCCAGTCGACGCTCTTCTTCCAATCTAGCCAGCTCTTCCTGCAGCTTGCGTTGTCTCTCGCGTTCCTCTTCCAGCTTCCGCTGTCTGGCAAGCTCCAGCTCCCGCTCGACGCGTTCCCGCTCCTTTTTTTCAAGTTTGGAAATGTACGCGGCTCGACGTCGACCCAACTCCTGCCGAGCCAGGTACTGCCGAGTGAAGCACTGCAAACGCACTGCACGAGTCTGGCATAACACTGCCAAGTAGATCTGTCGTCCGTGGTGGCCACGCCACATGCGCTGGATTTGCGTTGCGCGGACTTCACACAGCGCTGCAAAGTGAATTTTGCGTCCCTGGTGTCCGCGCCACACACGCTGAATCTGAAGAGCGCAATGCTCGCACAGCACTGCATGGAACTCGCAGCGACCAACGTGTCCACGCCACACGCGTTGAATCGTAGCAGTCGCGAGTTTCACTCGAAGGAACCGGCATCTGGCCACAAACACCCTAGCACGTCGTTGAATTTCGATCAATGCGTCACGCATCTCGTAGTATTGGCAGCGTGCGCGCATACCGCGCCATTGGGCCTGGATGAGTGCCACATACGCAAAGAGTTTCTGCGCCTTGGCATGCTCAAGCTTCTCGAGCACACCCTTCTGCAGGTAAATCTTCGTCACACCCATCTGGTACTCCTCGGGTGTCTCCAGCTTGAACTGCTTCACCAAGACTCGGCAGAGCGGTGCACCATACTTCTCTGGGTCCTCTGTAATCTGAAGCTGCTCCTTTTCTTTCAGGAAGATGTCGAACTGCTCTGCCAACTCAGCATGCAACAATCGGTTCGGGTAACCAGCACGGGCGATGCAAATGGCTTCAATGACACCGGCACATCGCAGCTGGTTGGCCACCATCTTACCCTCTAGTAGCGTGGAGCTCTTGACGCTGTTTGGCTTGATACACCGAATGTAGTTGACGTTCGTCTCATTGATATTGGCCATGAGCGAGTTCAGAGACTGCTTGAATTGCATGCCCACCGTCTTGTCCGCTCCAGCTCCGCCAGCACCTCCGCGAGCGCCTCCGACCTTCCGACCTCCTGAAGTCGAACGCTTCAAGCTGACAGCAGCGGCAGCTTCCATCTCAGCCTTCACCTTGAAGAGCATTTGTGGGAACGGCTCGTGACTCCCACACATTAAATTGGACAAGTCCGAGAGCAATGCGTCCTTGTGCTTCTCCAGAAATCCTGTGGCCTCGTATTTGACTGTACCGGCATAGTGGTGAATCGCGAATTGAGTCTTGGAGATCCGTGGGAACTCAATGAGCTTCTTCTGCTTGAGGTAGGCACTTGAAAGCTTGCTTACAAATCCCTCCTCGTTCCCTCGAGGGCGCACGATCTCCTCGTTCAGCAGCGCCAACACACCCATGCGACCTTCAATGAGTGCAAGAGTATCGCTGTTGTCAGCGTACGAAATGTGAGCCCACGTGATCTGTTCGCGCTCGTATTCCTCCTGCACGGCCCTGAACACATCCTGAGTGAACTTCTGCTGCAACTTCTCGTTGGCGTAGTTGATGCAGAGCTGCTCGAACGAGTTGTGCTCGAAGCTCTCAAACCCGAAGATATCCAGAACACCGATCGTGTTCGCAGTGAGCCGGGCCACGGCACCCAGACTGGCGTTGATACCAGCCACCAGCCAGTCGAAAATGCTAGCATAGATGGCCTTAGCAAGTGCATCACGTCCAGACTGAGCTTGCTCCACTGTTAGCGGGACCAGATATACCTCTCCGGCGGCTTTCATAGTGCGATGAGTCAGTGCTTTAGCCATGGTGTCCGGGTTCAAGCCAAGCAGCGTGCTCGAATAGACCACCGAGTCCTTACCCAGGTCACAGGCTTCGTCGTTATCGGGCTTCACAGCGAATTGAGCCTCACCCAGATGCAGAATGCCTGAGAGGACCTGGAACAGATCATTTTGCTGCTCTGGGCCAAGTCCTAGCAGCGTTAGTGCCTGCCTTGTCTTCGCAAACAATGCTCGGTCTTTGGAGTTCTCGGCTTCTATCACAGCCTCCGGTTTTGGCGGTGGTGGTGCACTTAGCTTCGACTTTCGACCAGGTCGAGACTCCTGCTGAGGCTCCTTTTCTTCGAGATACGAAAACTTTGGGCACTCGTCTCCCAGTCCCAACGCGTCCCGCTCATCGGGCGTAGTGCCGTGCATAAGCTGATAGAAAATGTGGTAGTTGCGCTCCCCGCGCTCATGAGAAATGACCCGTGTCTTCTCCAGTAAATATGTTTCGCACTGAGCGCCGCAGAGTGCGTGGTTCTTGTCGAACTGGAGCTGTGTGAACTTACCGAAGCGACTTGAGTTGTCGTTCCGAGTGGTCTTTGCATTGCCAAAACTCTCGAGTAGCGGGTTTACCTCGATAATACGTGTGGTGATGCTGTGCTCTTGGTCACTTGCAGCACTGCTCGGTACCGGTGCAATGGTGGCGAGATTATCCATCAGGATTTTGGTAGTCTCGGTTTTTCCAGCGCCGGACTCGCCGCTAACAAGGATACTTTGGTTGCTACCATTGTCGCACATATGCCTGAAAGCCGCCACAGACACCGCATACACGTGAGGTGGCAGATCCTGTCGCTTTCGAGCCTGCAAATACTTCTTATGAAGTCCGGGTGTATACAGCTCATCCAGCCACTGGTACGGGTTCACAGCCAGACAGATATCTCCCGTGTAAGTGTACGGCATCCGTGCCCGGAAGCGCTTCTTGAGATTCCGGAGAATAGCAGCTTCATGCAGATGATTCAGATCGATCATGTTGTCCAGACCTTCGTCGTAGCGGGAAAGTTGTGCGTTCTGTAACGGGAAGCCGACATCCATGGCCACAACTCGACTCTCGCCGGTCCTGTCCGCGTCGTCATGGTCAGCTGAGTCCTCGTTCTGTTGGTAGTTTCGAGGGCGTTGAACCCTCACTGTCACGAGCCCCTTCTGCTCGTTCACCTCCTCGACGTACACGGGGAGCCACGCAGCATCTTCGTCTGGAATGTAGCAACGCGCCCCCACCGCGACGCTTGGCGTCACGTGCTCCTCCTTGTGCATCGTTGATCCGCCCGACCTCGCAACGCTGTCACTATTGGAAGGTGGCATCCCGAGCTTGGCTGTCACCTATACGATCGGTACGCTCAAGCTCGTGAGACTGTCTCCGTTACTTGCTCCGCAGGACGGGAAAGGCGAGAAGCAGCGACGGCAGTCCGTAGAGATCACCACCCCGAAGCGATGGCAATTGCAGAGGTATTCGTCGAAAGTGCTGCGTCCTGCTGGCCTTTCCTCGCCTGCTGGTCAATGCCCAAGAGGGGGAATGCGCCCCAAACAGCTGAGCCCGTGACGTCGTCTGGCAACTGGCAGTTGCAAAAAGTAGCCAGTCGATACTCTGTTTTAGGGGCAATGAGGACGATACCACTATTTAATCGGAGTTATAAGCCTGTATATGAGGGTAGATAGCCTGTCCCCTACCCCGAAAGTCAGACGCGGATTTCTGTGCGGTGTTGTTGTTGCCGTGTTGCCGTGTTGCCATATTGAGACTGTAACCCGAGCCGTTCCAAATGCAGCAAGGAGGCCGTCTGGTAGGAGGACGACTTGCTTTGCTCCATTTTTCCTGTCGAAGTAGCTGGAAGTGAGATGAACTCACTGTCCGTTCAGCGTGTTTGAGCACGCGAAACGAGGCCCGGCTCGATGCTCTCTCTTGCCTGCCGTCTGTGTTGCGAGCACGTCGTTTCGTGGCCTGTGCCAATGTGCTTTGTAGGGCAGGGAGATGATCGTGGAGATCTCCCGGACATCTCCACGATGGAGTCCATAGAGCTGCCGATCGCACGTCGTGCCGCAGCTTTGTGGGCCAAAATCCCCGACAGGAGACAGAAGTTTTTTGTCCACAGGGTTTGTTTGAAGGGCGGACTTGCATGATGCTCAGTCCGATGCCATGCATCTGACTGAGCCACGCAGGATGGCAGGGGGTGACCATCACGCGAATGCAGCCTAGCCTTTTCGTCTTCAACTGCTGTTGCTGCTTGGCAACTGTACGTCGCACCGCTTCGGTTCAATGGATGTAGCCATCTCGGTACGACTGGCGTTGACGGAAGTGCAGGTGTCCGTTGCAATGTCTCCGTTGCAGTAAGTAACATCCGCATCCCTCCCCCGAAACGAGATACAGCCCATGGAGCCACGCTTCCACTCGATTCTTGTCCACGCCGATCCCTTTAGTCGTCAGAAGTAGCTGCCACTGGGTTGGCCTCCTCGCGACGCGGAAATCAGCACTACTGGTTTTGTTTGGTATGTGAGCCAAAGTAGACAGAAGAAGGCAGAGCCGTAATGTGGAGTGTCGAGACCTCTCGGATCCGACGGCAATACTACAGCGGGTGATACATGTAGCTGCGACCGAGTCATTTCGGTAACTAACTGCCCTCTTTACTGCTGGGGATGATGGAGCAGATCGGCTAAATCCTGCCATACTGGTGAGAGATAACCCCCATAGATGCACCGGATCTCGCTGCTCGAACGTCCGAATTGGTCTCTCGTTCCTTTAAGCATTCCTGTGCCAAAGAGGCAAATGGTGTGACGCTATTACCGGTAGCGTTCGTGTTCCTTTATGTCACTTGCCAACTTATACAAAGGTTAGTAGGTCCGAAAAACCACACTCCCTCAAAAGCAACGCGTGACTTATGTCATCTGAAGTCTGGATATGCAAATTTATCGAAGAACAGGAAAGAGTTCACGCGCGCAAAGTGCTATCATTCACGTTGAATAATATGCAGCGTGGCATGTAGAGCATCTTAGCTTACATGCAGTTGAGGTGATTCGATGCTAAGTTACTGAACTTCGCACTTCAACGTACGGTACAAATGTGTGGGACTAAATATTGTGATCGTCGAATGTTTTGTCCTTGCAAAATAGTGAGCTAATAGGACGTATGAGGGAAAGGGTACGCTATTAATCAGAGGCATTTCAATTGTAAATCGGACTAAAAACCGGGTGTGGACGCCTTAATCAGAGTACATGGCGAAACCCTACGAGTATCAAGGCAGTCACGAGTCATTATGAAGTTGGCTAACGGCCCAGCGTGTGCGAGCAATATCTCCTTGTTGTACGTCTGGCCGCTCTGCCAGGTACGAGTCGATAGCTTCGGTCGCCTCTGCAATGCGAGCTGGTCTTGCACGGCGAATGCCCTGTCGAACCTCTTTGCAGCATACATGTG
>LGSN01001044.1:0-13717 GCA_001314375.1 Phytophthora podocarpi | reverse complement strand
CCCCCCCCCCTTTTTTTTTTTTAAAAAAAAGAGCAAACTATAAAACTGGATTTCCAAAAAAGCAATAAGGGTCCCGAAATTGATACCGGTAACAATCAAAAGGGAGAGCTCATGGCGACTGCTGTCTCCGCCGACGCCGCTGTGGCCGCGAGCTTTTCGGAGCTCAACGCTGCCCTCAAGCGCGAGAACTACGCGCGTGCTGTGGATATCTGTAACAAGAGTGAGGCGTCTTATCAATAATAGGGAGGCGCGTGAAAGAGGGAGGAGAATGCTCCGTATCTGACCTGCTTGTGTACTGCTGCAGTCCGTTCCAAGTTCCCGGACGACGTGGACGCTGTAAAGGTCAAGTGCGTGGCGCTCATTCGCCTGGAGAAGGTTCGTCGGCTTCTCCTCTTCGTGTCTGAGGCTGGAGTGGAAGAGAGAGACTTACGCGTTGAGTTCGTCTCCGTCTTTAGTTCGACAAGGCGCTGGAGCTGGCCGTCAAGTATGATTTCCTGAGCACGGAGAAGGCCTACTGCCTGTACCGTCTCAAGCAAGACGACGACGCGCTGAAGTTGCTGGAAGGTGGAGAACTGGAGACGCAGGGCACGGCGCAACTGCATCTGGCGGCGCAACTGGTACGTCAACTGACCCTGCATATGAAGGAATTGCAACTAGATCTGAGCTTTGTGTTGGTTTATGCAGCATTTTCGCAACGGAATCTACGATCAGTGCATCCGCATCTATGAATTGCTGCTCTCGCGCGCCCAAGAGGTGTGTGAGGAGTGCATCTATCTTGCTGAGCTAGCCGTGCAGGTGATGGCCATGGCAATCCTCTGGCTAATATTTGCATTTGTAGGGCGACGATCTCCTGGAGCTGCAGACAAACCTGCTGGCGGTGTATGCGAGCGCGGGCAGGAGCCAGGAACTGAAGGATCGCGAGATTCCCGTGAGGGCCTCCCGAGATGAACGATTTGCGGTGGGGATATCGTCTAATGCTGGTTGTGGATATTCTACTGTCACAGATTGATGATGGTTTCGAGGTGGCCTACAACAAGTCCTTTGTGGCCATCCAATCAGGCGATTGGGAGGCGGCGGAGGAGCTCTTGCTGACTGCCGAACGTGAGACTGGAGCTGATGCTTTATGTTGGATGAGTAGTGCGCATCCCGTACTGACCTACTTCTGGTCTGTTGGTTTAAATGGCAGGCTTGTGCCGCGATACCTTTGTTGCTGAGGGCGCATCGGAAGCCGAGATTGAAGAGGAAGTAGCTGTCATCAAGACGCAGCTGGCATTTGTGAAGCAGATGCACGGCGATCTGGACGGTGCTATCTCAGATTACCGCAACGTGCTGAAACTGAAGTACGCTGTCCGCCTGAGCAATCCCAGTCTTGGAAGTCAATGGGGTTGTCCTATTTGCTGACTCTTACCTTGGTTATGGCTTTGCAGGCTGCGCAATCGTGCTGTGGGAGTTGTGGCTTCGAACAACATTGTGACGATCCGCAAGGACCGCGATGTGTTGGACTCGTTCAAGCGCTTGAAGAACATTGATGCTGAGGTGCTGTCGGACAAGCTAAACCTGACGCAGCAGGAGGCTGTCCTCACGAACCGCACGCTCCTGCTTTGCCTCATGAACAAGGTGCGCACACATATAACATTGCTGTGACCTCTTTGATAGCGCCAGAATCTGTTCGAGTTGTTTTGAATATGACGGACTAACAATCTCGTTCTGATCGGCCAGACGGAGGAATCCCGCGAGAGCTTGGAGGCCTTGAAAAAGCAGTTCCCCGCATCAAAGTCAATTGCTGATATTGTGTTGCTACTCGCTATCAAGGACCAGTCGCCAGCAGCCGCGATTGAGCAGCTCCAGGTACGGTATAGCATGCTTACCAAAGCTGTATTGTTGACGGTAGGACTGACTCAATTTTGTGTATATTTCATGTATACGTTCAGGGCGATGTGAGTGTGGGTGGTCGTCTTGGCCTTGCGCATGTGTACTTGACGGAAGGGCAGGTGCTGAAGGCTGCCGAGTGCATTCGCTCCATTGAACAGTTGGCATACTCTCCAGGAACGGTGGCGACCCTCGTCTCCCTGTATGAGCAAGCAGGTGACTCGGCATCGGCGCAGGCCGTGCTGGAAAGTGCACTGGCTCACCACAAGGCTGGCGACTACACGTCCGAGCAGGCTATGAAGATTCGTGAGGGTGACTGCTGGTACAAGATTCAGAAGAAGCAGTACCGCGAGGCTGCTGACGCGTACTTGGAGCTGCTGGAACGCGAGACTGCTGGTGCTCTAGACCGCGACCTCCGTCTTCGTTCTATGGCCTCGTTGGTCGTTGCCCTGTAAGGCATCCGCGTACCCCCCACCCAGCTCCACCTCTTGTCTACGTTGCTGTTCTGACGCGTATTGTGCTTGTGCAGGTCGTTCTGTGATGCTGAAGCTGCGGAGGCTCGGTGTGCCATGCTTCCAACTGTCGAGGAGAGCGGCGTTGATCCGAGTGAATTGGAGAAGCAGGCCCCTCGCTCGACTCGTCTGGCCACCAAGTTCGCGGACACTGGTGACAAGAAGAGCGAGTACGTATCGGACGCTACATTCCAAACAGTTTTTGCTGTGTTACTCTGCGTCAGATATGGAACTCATTGCATCGTTGCCGCCTACTTTATAGACGCAAGCGTGCGGCGAAGAGCCCGGAGAGCATCGCCCGCAAACGTGCTAAGCGTAGGGAGGCGTATCTGGCCAACCTGCGCGCTCGTCCGGACTACAACGCGTCCATTGGCCTAGTGAACCCGGACCCGGAGCGTTGGATCCCGCGTAAGCAGCGCTCGCACGGCAAGCGTGGTCGTCGTGGCCGCAACCGCTTTGTTGGCGCGCAGGGAGCTGGCATGGGCACGGAGAAGGACGCTCTCAAGCTGGATGCAGCCGCTCGTGCTGCGCGCAAGGCCGAGTCGGACAAGCCTGCTGCTGTCGTGGTGTCTAGTGGCTCTGGTATTCGCAAGTCCAAGAAGAAGAAACGCAGATAGGGGGAGCGCCAGGACCCTAGAAGAAGTGCTGTCCTAGTTGCAGTGGCTTGAGAGAAGAACAGATACCCTTGCCGATAACAGACGAACCTGTTCCTGTCAGTAGCTTTTGGTCTGTGGATCGTTTTTCTTCTCTAGTGTTAGTGCTGCTTATCAGCCGCTGCGTGCTACATCTATCCAGCGTCACTGTTCCTGCGAGCTCCATCCACACATGTGCACGATTGGCTGCTATGAGACAGCGTTGCTGGTACCGACGAGTCTGACGTAGCCGCACTGTCTAGACAGTGGTGAAGCTGGGTGCCTTCTCACGCAGATAGAAGAGCTTTGCACGACGCACACGCTTCTTGCCTTTGTGGATGAATGCCTCCTGCAGCACCTTGACGTTCTGTAGCAGCGGCGAGTGCAGGAAGATCTTCTGCTCGTAGCCGTAGCCGCCAATGTGCTGTAACAAGTCCACATAAATAGTCAGTCACTTACTCAGTCGCAACACTTTATAGTCAATGCAAGCGACTCACGTTGCGGATGACGAAGGAGCTGCCCGTGCCGCGGTTTCGCCGCGCCAGCACGACGCCCTTGACGCGCTGCACTCGGCCGCCCGTGCGGCTCAGCAGATACTGCACCTCCACCGAGTCGCCAGGCTTGAAGTTGTCGATGTCCTTGCCATCCGCGGCCTTGGCCACGGCCTCCGCCTCCAGCTGCTGCAGCAGCGACGCCGCGCGCTTGGTGGGGATCTTGAGCTTAGTACGCTTGGTCTGCTCGGTCACGGGCGTCGCCACCTCTGTGGTGAAGAGAGAGACCTGTGCGCTGAAAAGCGGCGCACGACGCGACCCGGCGGCGCCGGCGATACGCACGAAGCTCTTGGTAGCGGCGGCCAGCATGCTCTACAATGTTCGTTCCCCCAAGTTCTGCGGCCAATAGAGCTCAATGGCCATTCGTAGATTATGTGGTGCACATGAAGTCCTAAACTGACTGAAGAAATGTACCCAAATTATGGTACAGTCAAGATGTCTTCAACCTCGAGCGAAGATGGAAGATGATTCACATCCTTACAACGCCGCAATATTCTCGCATAGCTGAGTGCAACATATATCCAAGCTTAAGCTAATCAAGTTTAATTTCAGAAGAATGTGCAAACGATTTCAGAGCATTGCTAGTCACAAATCACGAGCTCCAGCAACTGATGCTCTACACTTCTCTTTCCAGGTCGTCGCTGTTGTCGCTGTCGCTGCTGATGAGCGCCCGTTTGAGTTCATCTACCGCTGGTCCCTTTTCGTCTGGGTAAATGGGCTTCCGCTTGTTCCAGGAATCTGTCAATTCCTCCAGGAAGCGGTACACAAACAGCCCCAGCATGATGAACAGCAAGCCCGCGATATCCCTTGCATGCAGCGGCTGGTGCTCCGGCATGAACGGGAACGTGAACGCGACGTTTCCAAGAGGAACCATAATGGTCATGGCCTGTTCAACACAGATATTCGTAAGATGAAGCTCCAAAATATGTACCTATACAGCCAAGTTCAACGAGTTGCGTACCAGCCAGAGGATGTTAGCGCTGCCGAACTTGAGAATCAGGATGATTAACAGATTGTAGGCCACGTTAAACAGTAGATAGGCTGTCACGTAGATGGTCGCCTTTTCGCAGTCGTCCTTGTGGGCACCGTCGGTGATAGTGTTCTGTCCCAAGTAGCACATGAAGCCGTCGTATAGGTTTTCTGGAAGTTCGCTCGGGGTGACTGGATGATCTCCGACCATTGCTGCGGGGAACGTCAGTGGAATTGCAAACAGGAACTGGAACACTGCAATCCAGCCATTCAAATAAACAGCGTCTAGCTCCGCCTCCCCGAGTGTCTTCTCCTTGTAAACGCTGGACAAACACATGGGGACGCAACTGAAGATCATGACACCGGACCACAGCACAAGGAGGTGTGGATTGGTGCCACTACTGCTGCTAGAGTCTCCTGAACCCAGCACAATGAGTAGACCCAGCGTCACAACCACTGCACCCACGTATTGGTAGCCCGTGTACTTGGCCTTCAGCAGCAGACTGGAAATCAGCATAGAGATGGGGATCGCAGCCTGGCCCAGCAGAATGATAAGTGAACCACCCAAATAAGTAGCCGCAAACACTTGCAAGATGCCAGCGACGGAGTCGAGCCCTCCCATGACGGCAAACTTCCGTTTGGAGATATTGCGCTGGTCCCACGTGATAGCACTGCCATACTTGATCATCGGCAGAATGTACGCGAAACTGATGGGGATCTGCAAGTGCAGTCAAGATCACGTTAATTAAGTGGTACAACAAACTCAAAGCTCAAGCAAGGAGTGCAGCACGTACGTAGACGAACGTGGTAAGCAAGTTGAGGAACGTCGGGTAGTTGTGCATCGGAATGGTCTGTAGTCTATCAACAACAACAAGGTTAGCATTAAAGACACACGCAAGTACACAGAAAATGGGTCTAAAAAGTACTTACTTCTGGAAAACTTTTCATCCCCGCACGAAATGGCCAGGAGAACAATGCGTCAGTTTGACAGGTCGAAGCGACAAAATACGTGTTTCGTGTTTGCTCAAAGAGGGATAGATCACTCACTCTTATTGCCGAGGCCCACGAAGACCATGGCCACGAAGCTCACGAGGAGCTTCACGTCGCGCTCCGCTTCCTCCCTCGTCGTCATCTTGCTTCTTCAAGTGAATCTTCAAATGGGTATTTAGTCTTGAAGTAAGTATGAAGTATACATTAAGTGGCGTGAAGTAAACTGAGTTCGTCACTATAAAAACAGCTGAGACCATGCGAGTTGCCGTCGTAGGCATCGTGTTCCTGGCGTCGCTGGTGGTCACGGGCTGGACGGCCCTGGCCTGGGTGCTGACTCCATGCTTCCTGTTGGCGGCGCTGCCTTTACCAGCATCGCTACAGATCAAGCGCTTCTACCGCCGCGTCACTCGCTTCATGTGCGTCGGAATTCTCACCAAGAAAAGAGAGGAGATGTTTACTGAATGGATTGTTGTTGCTGCAATCATTGGAGCAGACAATGGGCGTGGATGGGCCAAGTGGTGCTGTTGCTTGGTGCGTGGGTAAAGGGATTCAAATGTTGAAGTTGCCACTGCTAGACGCTCACCGTGACTTTTGTCGTGTGCAGAGAAACTGTTTGGTATTCGGGTGCGAGTCTACGGCGATCCAGAGACCAAAGCTCATGAGATGGACATGCCGCAAGACCGAGCGCTGTGGCTATCAAACCACCGTACTCGCATCGACTGGATGCTCCTGTGGAGCGTCGCGTGGCGGACACGCACATTGCACCAATTGCGGATCGTCTTGAAGGCTCCGTTGCGCAAAATCCCCATCTTTGGCTGGGCCATGCAGCACTTTATCTTCATTTTTCTTGTACGGTAGCTGACTTTTGGTTTTCGTGGGTTTTAGGGGGTGATCTTACTAGCTTATTGTGTTTCTTCTTGGTGTAGCAACGCCGCTGGGCCGATGACCAGGTGAACCTACGCAAGTTGCTGCCATTCCTCACGTCGGCAGAACCGGAGGCTTCATACCTTCTCTTCCCGGAAGGCACAGATCTGAGCGAGAGTAACCTGGAAAAGAGCGCTTCCTTTGCTGAAATGAGCAGCCTCCCGCCTCGTCAATACTCGTTGTACCCGCGCACGACAGGGTGGACATTTATGTTCCCTCTGCTGCGCTCACAACTCACTGCTGTATACGATGTCACCATGTTCTACGTGGATTACGCTGCTAACGAACGTCCATCGGAGACATCGCTGCTAACTGGTCGTGTACCGCGGATGATCAATTTCTACATCGAGCGAGTGGACATCTCGACTGTGCGTGACAAAAGTGAGAGCGAGCTCGCGACCTGGATGGAAAAGCGCTTCGAACGAAAGGAGTCTCTGCTCAAGGCATTTTACGAGTCAAACGGTAAGCTTCCGGAGGGAGCAGAACCACTTTTCCAAGATAATCAAGGGCCTGCGATGGCCGTGCTGGTGGTATTTTGGCTCGTGTCGATTGGTACCGCCACAATTTGCGGACTGATTGGTAATTTGCTCTCAGTTATAGCTGCTGTGGCAATAATCGCTGGTTACAGCATCAGCACTGCTTACGGCTCCGGCATTGACGGGTATCTCATAGACAACTTGTAAGTTGGGTTGCTTTCATGACTACAAGATATAAGACTCGCTCAAAGCAAGAAAACAGGATTTATTTGTACAGAATTGTATTTACCTTGTTAGTGAAGAAAACAACAAAAGAAATGGACATCTGCAGTGACCTGCGATCAAGTGACTTTCTACCTACGAATACAACTCGGCGCTGCCGGCGGCATACTCGCAGAAGTACCCATGCGGGCAAGCACCGGTGATGACGGAGCCGAGCGACCACCTGCATTGAGCGTGATCTATGGATGCCCCAGTGCCTGACTGGCAGTGATCCGCTTCGCTGGGTCCTTCTCCAATAACCTGCACAAGAGCTGCTTCACCTGCGGAGATGCCTTCGATCTGTTGGGGAATTCGAGCTCCTGGTGCGTGCAAGCACTGGGCGGGTAGAAGGGGCCGTACCCGAAGACCATCTCGAAAAGCACGATACCCGCGCTGAACATGTCAATGGCAGGGCCGTAGGACGCCTTGCCATCAAGCAACTCGGGCGCAATGTAGCCCACTGTACCAAAGATACCAGCAAATGGTAACGACGTCTCGTGGGCATCAAAGGCACGTGAAGCGCCAAAGTCACACAACTTAACAGTGGTTCCATCGTCGTCTAGCAGTATGTTGTGAGGTTTGATGTCGTGGTGCACGATGTTATTGCGGTGGAGGTACTCGAGTGCAAGCAGCAGTTGCCGAAAGAAATCACGGCATTTGTTTTCTTCGATCCCTGCGCCAGTGATCATCGTGTTTAGAGCGCCGCTGTCGGCGCGCTCCAGAATGAAGTAGTGCGCGCCGTCGTCTTCATAGACGTCCAGCAGCTTGACAATGTGCGGGTGATCTAGGCCTTTGTGGATGACCTGTTCGCGAATCACTGACTGTTTTTCTTCAGGAGAAATCAAAATGTACTTCGGTACGATTTTCACTGCAACCTCGTCAAGCGACGACTTGTCCTGCCCGGAGCACACCTTGCCATAAGCTCCAGCAGCGAAGGACTCGCGGATGAGGTAGCGTCCGTGCATGGCCTTCTCACGTGGAGTAAGCAGCGCCGAGCTCTCCGAGGCCGTACGCATGCGTGGACTTGCGACGCTTTCCCGCGAAGAGCCCGTCCTCATCACCGGCGGTGCATCGCTTTTCAAGGGCGCCACGGAGACAGCAACTTCACTAATAGAGGCATTAGTTGTGATGGAGTTGAACGAGCTGCGTTCGGTACTGGTGTTACTACCACCTGAGCCGGCCATTGGGATGGCGGTTTCTGTGACTGGGTCCTCGTCGTCGTCCTCCAAACCGCTTGACTTGATGCGCATGCTTTGGCTCTTCTTCGGGTAGGCCGCAGCCATCGAAACCGAGCGTCGACGACGTGTAGCCGCCAATCTCGCTTCTTCAAAGCTCAACGCCCGCAAATAGCGACGGTCTCCGGCGTTCCGGTGCTGGAACCAAGACGGGTCGACGCCGCAGCGGACACGGTTGCAAATGACGATGTCCTCCTCCATGACGCTGAAGTTGCGCAGGAACAGCAGCTTCTTGCCGTTATGGCGCTTGGTGCGCTGGTTCTCGGCGTCCACGGCGGCGGCTCCCATCTCGGACGTCGGGTGCTCGGGTTTGCTGTGCGACCGCTGGAAGGTGGAGCCGCAGCCGAGATGCACCATGGCCACGTCGTGCGCTGAGAGGTCCAGCGGCGACTTGGCGGGTGGCGCCGGGCGCAGCAGACGGACGGAGTCGAGGTCCATGATGTCGGTTGTTGTATGCACGATCGGCACTATTATTGCGGACTGGCCGTTATTCTGAGAATGGCGACTCAACATGGGCAGCCACGGTGGGCTTGTCGAGCACAGCGCTTCGCAAGGTGGTCGGTCACTTGGAATTTGTATGTCCCATCTTCAATGTGGCATCGTCTATGGCGTCGTTGATACGCGCCGCTTGTCCGACAAGGATTGGGGAAAAGCTGTGGTCGTCATGGTCCTTCAAAGCTAGCGCGGGCGCGGATATGCCTGCATCGAACGTCTTCCAATGCTGACAAGCGCATGACATCGTCTTGCTAACCGGAGGGTGTAGTCGCGGTAGCTTCTCGCAGACTATAAACTTGACACGAAAAAAATTGCTAACGTGATAGTGTGAAGTGGTACACATATACGGCGACGACCGAGCACTACATGTACGCGAGCGAGTTCATGGTGCATAGTCTAATAGGGCCTTAGCATTCTTCTCTGCCAACATGCCTCGCATTATGGGCCGTGGATGGAGACTGGCAGCAGCTTGCCTGCCTGCCGATCATTATTAATAGCCATCTCTGAAAGGCTGCGCTTTCTGAAGTCCCGTCCACTTCAATTTCGTTCTGACGATCACCAACGCAACACCAAGCATATTTTACAGTCGCGTTGTCAGTAGAATCGTCTACCTCGACTACTGCTGGTGCTGCTGGACACTACGCCCTCATCGCCGGGAAGGAGTTCATACGTCGCCTCCTCGCTCTCGTCATCCATCAGGAGCCCGGGCACGTCCAGGACCGTGGAGAACTGGTAGCGCGGCAGCACGAAGAACACGTACACCACGCCCCAGTTCGGCGCCAGGTACGTCCCGATGGAGATCATCAAGCGCACCGACTGCTCGAAGAGTCCCCCATTGTCGTCGAAGAACATGCTGTCGCACTCTCGCTCTTTGCCTGCAATGCCAGCGCCACCATGTTTAGTTTCCCCACCTCATCCGAGGGCAATTGTACTCCTTACCACCAACATCAAAGGAGAGGTACGCGTCTACAGCGAGCTGCAAACACGTACTCACGAGGTTGCACTGTTCACGCAAGCGCGCAGTGTAGAGAAACACGCGCAAGACCGCCATGTGTTAGCGATGACAAGCCACTCAACGAAAATGGACGCCGCACTTACGATCAGGAGAACCCACAGTTGATGGTGCGACTGCTCGAGCTCTGTCAGCTCGGCGGAATCCTGGAATTTCTTGCGCTGGGTAGGAGAGGTCAGCATGTGAAGCAGCGTAGAAAGACTCATGAAAGCTCAGCTGTACCTGTTTTCGTGCTGTGGAGTTGATCTCTTCGAGAACAACTCGACCTGGGATGGCGAAGCCGGCTGCCCACACAAACGATAGTTAGCACTGAGTCCTCATAGGCAGCATTCTGTAAGCTGATTTACGTAAAAGTGGACCTGTGAGAACGACCCCCATAACCGACATGATCATCCACGCAAAGTGGTGGCAGTCAATCTCTCCGTTGATCCCGACAACCAGCACCGCGTCCGCCGTCATGGCGATCGTGGCGATCCCCACAATCGGGATCAGCATGTTATAAAACTGTCGAGCAGCAGCAGCAAAGTTCGGTCAGCATCATTATCACCAACGCAGGGCATCTTGTCTTCCCCTCCACGTACCAGCTTCGTCCGGTTAACGAGATCGCCGGCGGATTTCCCATACAGCACACAGGATATGGCGATTTGCACACAACGGAAATACTTGGCTAGCACAAGGATCTTGGGGCTGTTCAGGATGAAGCACTCGTAGACCAGCAGCGCCATTTGGATCCCCGTGAGCGCCAACATGTTGAGGTTGGTGAGGTACCATTGCGAGCTCAGGAAAATGGGCAGGATCCGCTGGAAGGCGTAGACGGTCGCGACTAGCGTAGCGAAACAGAACGTCCCGAAGGTTACACTGCGTGCGCACACCAGCAGCGAGTACTCGGTGTCAAATACATCGTGGCAGTCAGGCAGCAACATCTCGTGCGAGACCAGCGAGTTTATGTTGGTTTTTTTTTTAGGTGCTGAATTTGCTGGAAATGTTCCCATTTCTACGCACGTCAAGTAACAGTCAGCGAAGGGGCACTTCAGTTTCAAGTGCGCTGAAATGCGTTGCCCTCGAGGTGCTAGTGGAGCGCCATAGTCCGATTTTCTCTGCGCATCAGCAACATGCTGTCGCCACGCTCGAAAGATTCATCCAAGGACAGCGACCTGCGCACCCCCGCGCACGTGCACGACATCGCTGAAGAGGGGTCGGACATGACTCGCGAAATCTACAGCGCCGTGTTGAAGGACTCCCAGGACGGGATTAGCCGAACCAAATCGCTGCCGAACGTGAGTGAGGTGCTCTACAAAGACGTTGGTTCGTGATAGAACTGCAGTGGGGCTGCTTTAAGGGTAAAATGCAAGTGTGTTCTAATGCTGTGGTGGCTGGCAGGGAAGGCGTCGGACATTGTGCAGCCAGGAGGCTTCCGTCGTGACCATGTCATTGCCAACTTGGCTGTTGGGGACAATGTAGTGCCGACCTACGTGCAGAAATCATTTTTGACGTCCATCGGTCCAAGCAGCTTGGTGCAATCTACCTATCGCGGCTTCGTCAACGACACCTTGCATCTCGGCGACGAGTACAGCGAGAATGTGCGGATCATTTGCTGCTGACAACGTTTTTTGCTCTCCAGTTCTAAACGTGTGTGTTTCGTTTTTGCCCGTAGGAAGAGCTGATCCCATTGGTTCGCAGCGACACAATGCACACAGCCAAGAGCGAAACTGCAACGACAGGAGCGTCCGTCCAAAAGACGATTTTCACGATTTTCAAGTCTTTTATTGGCAGTGGCATCTTGTTCCTACCCAAAGGATTCCAGAATGGAGGCATGCTGTTTTCGATTGTGGGCCTTTGTGTGTCTGCAGCGCTCTCAACCTTCTGCATGTTGCGCTTGGTCGAGTGCTCGAGCGTGCTTCTTCACTCTCACAACCACCGCAACGTTTCGTACGGTATTGTGGGTGAACAAGCCTTCGGTAATATGGGTCGGCGTGCGGTGAACATGTCGTTGGTGCTCTCACAGATCGGCTTCTGCTGCTCGTATCTTATTTTCGTGGAGAAAAACATTGGCGAAGTCTTATTGCACGCATTTAACCTACAGAGTTCAATCACGACGTCATCGTGGACACTAATTCTGCTGCAAATCCCTCTATACACTCCATTAGTGTGGGTGCGTCGTCTGGAGTATTTTGCCCTCACGAGCTTATTTGCGGACGTGCTCATTGTGTTTGGTCTAGTGTACATCCTCTCTTACACCGTGAAGACACTCGATAGTGCAGCTCCAGGCGAATCAACGTGGCAATATTTCAATTCCGAGAACTGGGCGATGTTTCTTGGCGTCGCTGTCTACTGCTTTGAAGGCATTGGATTGGTGCTGCCTACCTATGATTCCATGGATGATCAGATCAAGCACAAGTTTCCGGCCATTTTATCACGGTGTGTCGTGTGTATCTTGGTCATTTGCACACTGTTTGCTGGCACGGTGTATGCTGCCTTTGGACAGAACACGCAATCGGTGGTGACGTTGAACCTGCCCAGTTCGAGCGAGAGTACAGGAACTATGGCCGTGCAGCTCACGTATTCCCTGGCACTGGTACTTTCGTACCCTTTGATGTTGTATCCGGTTATCAACGTCCTCGAGAGCAACTTGTTTCCATACCAACGTGTCAAGGGATTCTGGCGTTGGAAGAAGAACGGTTTCCGCTTCACTCTCGTTTGCCTTACGGCCGTCATCGGGTATTTCGGCAAGGAGGAGGTAAGTTAACATGTGTGATGCTTGAGTTGCTAATACTGCCATTACTTAGCTGACTGCTGCTCTGCGCAACTTGTGTGCGATTACAGCTGGATAACTTCGTCTCCATCATTGGCGGCTTCTGCTCCGTGCCACTCGCTTTCATTTATCCATGCATTTTTCACTCAAGGTAATCTATATTGCCGCGATGTCAGGCCTAATAAAAACTAACTCTTCGTGATCATTTTCAGACTTGTCGGCCGCGGGCATATTTTGAATGGCATCGTGGTCGTCGTTGGTTTGTGCACGATGGTCTTCGCTACATACCAAGCCGTTTCTACATGGAATTAACACTAAAGTGTTGAGAGCTTGCTAAACCATAAGTCTAATACTTTGACGAGACATACACAAAATGAATGGATTCGCTAACCCCAATCAGACACTTGGTTGGAGAAGTGGAAGGACCAAAAGTTGTCTTGACAACATTCTTAAAGATGCCAGCTCATACAGTCATGGACACAAAGTCTTTTCTAGATGTTTGTGTGGTGGAACCCATGACAACGTAGGGGTAATTTCAAAAGTGTATCTGATAACATAACTATCACTTTCGATGTTCTTTCAGCCAACAGGGCTGAAACCTAACGGGGCTCCCGGCATTTCTAAAGGGACACCAGATGATTTTTTTGAATTTTGGCTATGTTTCCAAAATGGGTACAGCCAATTTTAACGTAAGTGTTGCACACTGCTTTTTTCAGTCACTTGAGATTTGTAACGGGCTCACGTACGCAAGACTTGCATGGGAGCCCCTTCAAATTTGTGAATGAGGCCAATTTTTTTTCTCGATTACTCAGTTAACTACCTGCGTGTAGCCAGTTATTTTTTCGTACATGAAACACGGTAGTATATCGGCTTAAGTTAATCGACTCGCATCGTCAGTATTGATAGTGGTTTAGAAATATACTTCTAAGGATATGAAACGGTACTGCAGTTTTCCGGGGAGGGTCGCCGAAGTATCCAAACGTCCGTCTGTAGAAGTTGACGGAGGGCTCATTTCGGCCAATGAGAGCAAAATACTAAA
>LGSN01001043.1:0-14001 GCA_001314375.1 Phytophthora podocarpi | reverse complement strand
TGCCTGCAATCAGTTGCGTGCCCGCTTAGTTTCAGCCAATCCACAAGCTAATAATGTTGAGGAAGTAAGCTATTGGTTTAAAGTCGGTAACCACCGAAACCTGTTAGACCGAATAGGGTTGAGGACACAAATACCGCCGAATTTTTGATCACATTCATTTTGAAATAGCCACCAGCACCCCAAGCGCTTCAAGCCAGCACCGCCTACCACCGCCAAGACAGTGCCAAAGTACACGAACGTCGATCTCAACGCTGCGTCCACGCTGGCGAGACTCGCNACAAAAGTCAAATATAATACGATATTCAGGACCCGTGATTGGTCGGCACCGAAGGACGGATGTCATGAAGCGAGCGCAGCGAACATGCCTGTGGTATGACAGCCCGTGTGTGAAGTACGCGGATGCAAACCCAGGACCCAGCATGGCCTTGCTATCAAGCGAGGTGAAGCGTGCGAGCCGTAGCGGGCTTACGGTTCTATCACCAGCGAGCGCAGCGAGCCTTTAGGGTAGGTGGGATAGCGCGGAGCGCGTAGCAGGGTGATAGTTTAAAGTTGACACCCCTCCTTTTGCATATTTTGTGTCTGTCGGCAGCTTTATGGTATGGTATCTCTGTACGCCTGAGCTCACTATCATTTCAAAATTGAATTTGTTATTAATAACCTCAAGTTCTCCCCAGGCAGGTCACCTGCCGTATTCACAGTTCTCTGACGGCCCCCAAGTATTATGAGTGAAAGTTACCATCATAAGTGATGAGTTGAGTTTATCCTGCAAGTCGGAATCGAAGAACCGTCCTCTCGTCTAGGTCTTTATCACGAAACTATGGCAGCGCTACCTAATTCTCCTGGACTATTTTAGCGATATTTGTACATCAAAAGAACAAAACGGTATCCATGGTCTACATTAATTAATAACCTCTATCATAAATTGTAGAAGATACAATATTATATTTAACAGGGTTGCCTGCCTTCTTTTATCCCTTCCTGATCGCCAGAATGAGATTTGCACGACTCAAAGTGAAAAAGTGGCAGGAAACTGGTCATTCAGTAAAAGAAGGTGTTCCTGTTGAGCAACATGTAAAACTGCAGTCCATAAGATAGGTACTTCAGCAAATCTGTGATAAAATCGAGAAAGGAAAGCAGTTTGCAGGCATGTACTTACCTGTAAGATATGATAAACCAATAAAAGTTATGGGCTGAACAAGGTAGCCCTTTCCAAATGGGCACGAAACTGGCACCGTACCTTAAATGTATTACGGAGATTCTTACCGTAATACATGTACCAAAAACATGAGGGCAAACCGTAATATACGATGCATGTACAACTACAGTGGTCTTTCCAAACTACCGGTAACACGAAAACCTGTACCTGGGGCGATGTTTTTGGGTCCATCCGTTGTTTGCTGCAGCCATGATGAATGCTCGTCTTCTACATGTATTTAATAAATTCTTCTTAGTTCAGACAAATGTGCCTTGGTTCAGAAATTCATGTGAGGTCTTCTCGCCCGTCCGTCGTCAATCCAATGACGCCTTGCCATGGATCAGCATCGTAGACTCACCTTCCAGTGATACATGTACAAACATACGGAGTGGTTGAAACATTCGAAGATTTGTTGTGCGTAAACCGCTAGCTGAGCTAGTAGCTCCGTTGACCAAACGGAATGAAATCTCTCACTCCATTTCGCAATTCGCTCGATATCCCTCAGTGTTCTAGCTGTAAGAACGACCACCAAACTTACTCTGACGATGCGTTTCTACTATATCGGAATGTTGGCTGCTACTGCTCTCGCGGCATGTGTCGATAGTCTCTCGGCCTCGAAGGAGATGTCTGCCGACTTCCCAGCTAAAGTCCGTTCGGTCGCCGATAACCAGCACGGCGTCATTTTCAAGAGAATATTAAGGGCTCGCAAAACCACACACGAGAGCGACGAGGAGAGGGTGATACCTGGACTTGACTAGGTGACGGGTATGGTTAAGTCGGGTGCTTCCAAGGTCATCGACTCCACGAAGTTGAACACTTGGTTACTCAGGAAAAAGACTGGGGTCGATGTTTTGAACAAATTGAAGCTTGGCGACGATGTTGCGGCCGCTCTGCGCAGCTCGAAGCTAGAGAAGTTGACCAAGTACATCGAGATGTTCAACAACAAGAACCCGAAAGGCAAAATCTCGTTGATTGGGACTCTAACGACGCGCTACGGGGACGATGTTGTGGCGAAGGCACTCGTATCAGCGCAGAAGCAACCGGCTACGAAGAATATCGCGACGGAATTGCGGGCTGAACAACTGGCGGCTTGGTGGAACAGCCAGAAATCTGTTGACGATGTTTTCACGTTACTGAAGCTTGGCGACGATGGGTTCGCAGCAATTGGTAGCCGGAAGTTGGAGACGTTGGATGACTGCATTAATCTGTTCAACCGCAAGAAATTTGGAGATGAAACTTTGCGAAAGGCCTTGACGACAGGTTTTGGTGGTGAAAACAAATTGGCGACGATTTTGAGGGTTGCAAAGGCGTTTCCACAGATAAACGCTAAGGCAACAAATTTGCTGACCGCACAGTTTCACCATTGGATGGATGAAGGATTAGATTCGATAAGCGTTCTATCCAAGGTATTCAAGGTAGAAGAGACGAATCTGGCTGCTGCTACCAGCTCGCAGAAATCGATTGCAAAACAGTTCAAGACGTTCTACGAAAGGGAGTTGAACGTGCCCAACGTCGTGGATCCGAGGCGTTCTTAGGACTTCATTCACGAAGTGTATGAGAGGTGTTGTGATGTTATCGCAAAATACTATAGTACTCCAATGCACTGTTCTCTAACCTGATGTACTTCATTTGAGGTCTGAAGGCATAATCCAACCTGACATCGGTTTCCGAAAATAAACATATCAACTATCAGAGGTTCTGAATCCTGATTGGCTGGTTTGAATTTTGGACTTTGGTATAGATATTCCATGTCGCTCACAGCAATATTTGTAACGGTGATAAGGTATTTTTTGGCTTATCAGTGATAAGTCGCAAACGGGTAACCGTACCCGACTAATTAGACTTTGACCGTGGCCGTGGTACAGTTAACCGAAACTTGGCCATCTTTAGGAAATGGACGGGTACGGACAACCGAAATAGTCGAGCGGTTGGTTGTGGATAGGCGAAACCACCCAGCGCGTTTTGTTTAATACCGAGCGCGTTATTTAAAATAATGCGCTCGGTAAAAGTAATACATGTATCATTGATCTTTTTTTTTTATTATCTACCTCCTGCCTAAAGCAATTAGATGTTCTTCTGCTCCCGCATGCCTTGTTGGTTTCCAGTTGGCTGCGTTCTACTCCTTCACTAATTCTCGTATACATGTACATCTTGATATCCCTTTGATGGGACGTATTTGATGCATTTGGCATTGATCCTGATTCTACGGTGGCTGGGCGAGTTGCTGTCTGATGGTGCTTCTGGTGTTGATCCTGATTCTGCTGGTGGAGTATTTACTGAACGAAGTGCTGATTGCTGGTGTTGCCTATTGTAGGCTACAGTTTGTAGCAATGCTCTTACTCAAGCTGGTGAATATTGCTTTGGTGGTTGCGTTCTGATGCTAACGTTACTCCAGATATTGTTGTCGTGGTGTTCGCTTCGATTGGACATTTCGTGCGTGACCTTAACGGCTACGCCTGTGCTACCAGCTAGGAAATGAATCTTCGTTCTGAGACATCGAAGCATGGTACACTACATGTAGAAAAAGATAGTTAAGCTGTTGACTCTCAGGTAATAGCTTTCAATTCACGAATTATCGGTTAACCGAAACCAACTTTTTGGACAACCACGGTCATCCAATTGAACACATCGGTTGGCCACGGTCGTCCTAAATCTCTCGACAAAAGCCCATGGTCAGCTACGGCCATCCCCCAATCTAGCATTTGGGACCTCTGTTTGATAGTAAACAATTGATGGATTGTTCAGATTCTGCTCGGTGGATCTTGTCACCTTCACCTTCCATAGATCTTCCCACGGCCACTGGCTGGCAGGCCAGACCATGGCTCGCTTCGCAACGTTGCCACCGTGATAGAAGCACACCATGGTTTTGCCAGCCTCATAATCCAAAAAGTTCCGAAGGAGACACGACGATGGCAAGCAATTCAACCTTGGTGACGAAGATCCAGAAATATCAACGCAGGTTGCTTCAACTGCTGTTGCTCGTAGTAGGTATATGGTCCCAGACAGACACCCAGCAGCGCCAACGGTATTTTCCTTGGCTAACCAGGGGGGTGATGGGAGTGGTTGGTCTTGTGTTGCTGCTAGAAACATCTCGCTCGATGTGCCGTACACCTTCTGAGGCGGCCAGACTTTTGGCCCAAATCTCGTGGACACTCTGCAGCACATTGGCGCAATTCGTAGCTCGGGGTTTTAAGCCAAAGTTCCCAAAGTGGACGCTGCGGTTCGAGCTCGTTCGTGGCATTATGAGGGACGCCGCGAACATGTTCGGTGAACGCATCGTCGACGAAAGCCACGCACCAACCTTCCGCTGGCACAGCGAGTTGTTCGGGTCATTCCTGGGCTGGTTCGCACGCGAACGACTTGGTGTGCGTCTAGAACCCGTGGAGTTGAATGGTGTCGGGCATCTGTGGTTGAAACAATCGTCCGCCGAGCCCAGCAGTCAAGACAACCGCACCCGTTTAGTGGTACTCTTTTACCATGGAGGCGGCTACGCTGTACTAAGTCCACGAATGTACATTCCGTTCTGCTGCGACCTATTGGTAGCCATCAAAAAGGAGCTTGCGTCGCAAACTACCGCAAGATGCCAACGTATCAGTTCCCAGCGCCCGCAGAGGACGCAGTCGCCATGTAAGAATACTTGCTGCAACACGAGAAGCTGCAGCCGTCCCTGGCAGGCGACAGTGCTGGGGGTGGTCTCGTCATGTCAACATTGCTGCGAGTACGCGACGGGAAGTCTAGTTGGAAACTCAAGCTACTGTTGCCACTTGTGGACATTGTGGCGTGCCCGCTGGCAGACCTCACCGGCGACGAAGACAAGAACAAGGCTCCACACTGTGTGCTATCGCCCAGCATTATTGCAGCTAGCATTGAGTGCTACCGCCCAACGGGTAAAGACCCTAACGCATGGGCCGATGCCTCACCAGTGCATTGCGATCTCCGCGGCCTTCCACCTGTACTTCTTCAGGCTGCCAGCTTTGACTATCTATTCGAGCATTCGCTTCGGCTCACCGCGAAAGCAAAAGCCGATGGAGTCACCAACTGGAGCATCGACATATATGACGGAGTTACCCACGTCTTCATGGTTTTCCCGAGCTACGTGTTGCCTTACGCCCGTGTTGGGATCCAGAAGATGGCAGCATTTGCAACCAAACAGTTCTTGGCAGCCCCACGATGCGAAATGCCACACGTGACAGCACAGAAGACCAGGAGGCGGCCAACACTACGACCTACGAGCTTGCACCCTCAGCAGCAGCAGAAAAACCATCGCGTATTTGCGTAAAAGGCTCCAGATAGGCGTCTGTGTCTTTGTAGCCCTGCTCATAAAGTCACATCAACTGGAGCTGTCAAGTCACCAGTAGTGCGGTACTAATATATACACGATGTTAGCATGCTTGAACGTCTGTAGTAAAACTAATTTAAATTGTCACACGTAACCCTTGACGTTGCTGTTTTCGACATGTGTGTAAAATGGCCGGAATGTCGGTGGAGGATCAGTTGGCGTTCTCGACGCAGAAAATCGAGCAAAACTTCTCGAACTACTCGGCGCTGCACCATCGCAGCATTACACTGCCGGGACCGTTGACGGCAGATGTGCTGTTCGAGGAGATCAGGCTGGTGTAACAAGCTGTATTCACGGAGCCGGACGATCAGAGTGCCTGGTTCTTCTACCGCTGGCTGCTGACGTCCATGTTGGAGCTAGTGGAGTCGTCTGCTGAGGATGCGGCTGAGTTCTTGAAGAGTCAAGTGCAGTGGCTGGGTGAACTGTTGATGGATGGGAGGAGTCGAAGAAGCAGATCATGGAGTTGTACGAACGTGCGATCCGGATCACCGTCGCTACTATGAGGACATGAAGAAGAAACGTGCGTGAAGCGGCATAGCACACGCCTAGCAGTCCCGTGAGTATATCTGAGGCAATCCTTTCTTGTGTCTCCTACAATTATCGTTGAGCTGTTTGTCAGTTCTCATTATGATACTGCGAAAAGTTAACCTCACTGTTGAAGCAAACCTTTACGGTCTACCTACCTTCGTCGTTTTGTTGTCAAACACTCAATGCCGTGGGTTTGATGCGTGAAACTTTTTCGGCCTTCTCTGGTTTGAAATGCCGTCGCCAACACATTCGTCTACAGGAATTTTGGGTCGCAAAAATAAAGTCCTCATGCAAAATGCACTGTTATCCAACAAAAAGCATGCACACAAATGACCTAAGCCAACAAAAACCTTGCGAATCTCTCTTTCCATTGGCCAATCCCTCCTAAGTTCGACGACATCCGCTTAAGTCCGACAGTAATAGCCCAACCGCTGTGCATTATCCTAAAACACGCGAGCAATGCAGAGGCTCGTAGTGTTCGGCGGCCAATGGCGTCGCTGTGTGCGTCCGTCTCGCCTGGCCACCGCCGTCTCCGCGTCCTGGTCGTCTCCTGTCGCCTCCGTAGGAGGATTACGTCATCACCCCAGCGCCAAACCGCTGCCGTCTCCGTCGCGCATGATCGTGGCCGACCTGCTGGAGGTGTCCAAGCAGTTCCGCAGCAAACAGACCAACTACATCCACGAGGACCAGACGCTGGATGAAGCTGTCAAATGTCTGGCACAGAACGAGAACTCGGCGACGCTCGTGGTGGTCAACAAGCAGCACCAGGTTGTGGGGCTCATCACCAACCGGTTGGCTCTGCAGAGGGTGGTGCGGATGCGTTCCACGGGCAAGAGGACGGACTGGAACATGAAGGTAGGGCGGTGGTAGTTAGGTAGTTGGGTACAAGGAGTTCTACCTGGTTTTTAGATAGATTCTACCTCCTAACTCCGTGGAGGGAGGGAGAATTGGGGGTAGACCGTGTCTATGTCGCTAGTGTCGGAGACTTATGGTGTTTTGATTGCTGGGGTCAGGTGTCGGAGGTGGCAATTCCGGCGCGGAAAGTGCTGCATGTGTCGCCTGAAGACTCGCTGGAAGACGTGAGTGTAAATGTGCAGGGAGGGGGAGTGCTGGGGTGCTGACTGATTGGTGGGTGATTTTGTTTTAGTGTCGAGCAGTGATGGCGTTGTCCGGAGTTGGGGAGTTGCCAGTATTGAAAGGAAGCAAACTGCTGGGCACGGTGTCGTTGACGGACATTGCATCGCTGATTCATCGTCATGACGCGCAGCTGAATCCCGATCCCACTAGGTGAGTGAAGTGTGTGTGTGGGGGGGGTGGTTGCTGGAGCGAATCGAGTTGCATCTGACCGAGTTTTATGCTGTTGTTGTGGCGATACAGTGCAAAGTCGGACTACATCAACCTTATCCTGCCGCGCAAGGGATTGCCAGCTAACACGTCGCTCGACCAAACCGTTGTTCAGGAGTACGAGTCGCTGGTTCACAGTTTTCATATTTTGCACAGTGTTGACGGATCTGACGTGAATATTTTTTTTGTGGTTTGCTGCTGACAGTAAGAGCGTCCACCCCAACTACTGGGCGTACTACCTGCACTCGTTCGCCATGTCGATTCCGCATCCGCAGAAGAAAGAGACAGGTGGAGAAGACGCTTTCTTCTTGGGGGTCGTGCCGCACGGAGAGGAAGAAGGTGGCGCAGCAGCTCCTGTACTGGAGGATCGTCCCATTGATATCGATCCGTCTGTCCCAACGGTAACTCATGGCACACAGGGACCGGCTGACGTGCTGGCGATGGGAGTTGCTGATGGTGTGGGCTCGTGGTTCGAGAAGGGGGTGAGCGCTCGGCAATATGCGCAGGAACTCATGGTTGCTGCACACCAGGCAGTACAAGTCTCTTACGCGAAGGATCACGACATTGAACCTTCAGAAGTCCTGCACGCTGCTTGGTCTACAGTGCTTCAAAAAGAAATCGTTGGCAGTTCAACTGCTTGTGTACTAGCGCTGGACCCGGAACAAGGAGAACTGCATGCCATCAACTTGGGAGATTCCGGCTTCCTGATTATCCGCGATAAGACCTCGGATCTCGAGACTGCACGGTTGCGTGGTACGCTGGATGGCTCGCTAATGCGTAAGATTATCAACCGCGAGCAGGATCTCACGCCTGCTGGACGACGAAAGGGAGCTCACGTTACATACCGCTCACCACAGCAGCTGCACTACTTTAACTGCCCCTTCCAGTTGGGCTTTGCGGGTGCCGATCTTGCTAGTGACGTAGTAGACGACTTGGCCAGAGGAACGCACTCGCCCATGCGCGAGAAACCGCTTTTTGAAACCCCGGAGAATGGCATGAGACTGCGTGTACCTGTGCTTGAGGGAGATCTTATTATTCTCGCCACTGACGGACTCTTCGACAACGTGGACGAGGAAGATCTGCTTGAGATCGTGCGTGATGAACCCGACCTGGAGACCATGACGCGCAAGCTTGTACAGAAGGCCTACGACTTGTCGCTTGACCGAACTCGCGACTCACCCTTTGCTCGCCTTGCCAAGGAGAACGACTTGTTGTGGGGTGGCGGTATGCCAGACGACATCACCATCATCACAGCACGAGTCACGAAGCACAAGACTAACGAGGAGAAGATAGCTGAGATCGCCGCAGCAGAAGCCGAGGCCAGCTAAAAGGAAAATCATTAGCATCGACGAGTATTCACAACAGTTAGAAAAAAAGCAGAAACACGACGAAACTTACGCACGACGTCGTGTGTCTGTGTTGCGATAATGAGTTAGGAATTCAGGAGTAGCTGCTTGCATTGGCAGTGGAGACCCTCATGTGGCTTTGTCAGCGACCGGCGCCTCTGATACTGAATCACCTGCTGCCCCTACATCACCAACTGGTGCATCTTCGCCTTCCATGGTCTCCTCTTCCTCATTGTCGTAACCACTAGGTTCTTCGTTGTCATCCGCATCACCGGCAGCAGCCTGTGACTCCCCCTCGATGCCCACATCGACCTCCTCTTCGTTACTTTCGTCGGCGTGAGTAGCACCAGGACCATGACCCTCACTTTCGCTGTTTGGAGCCTCGCTGTCTGCTTCCTCCTCGTCTTCCTCCTCCGAAATGACAACAATTCCGTAATCATTGTCTTCAGTAGAAGGCGCCGGCTTCTCCTCCTCCTCGTCAGCATCCTCGTCTTCATCTTCATACCCGCCAGTCTCCTCCTCTTCCTCTTCATCATCATCGTCATCATCCAACTCCACTGGCGCAGCAGCCGACGATCCTCTCAAGTACAAATCCCTCACTCGAATAGCGTCCCGCATCAACGAAAGTACCGAGTCTTGAGCACAGGCATCTACCAAAATGGCATCTCGTGCGTCTTCATGTCCGTAGAACAGCTCCTCCCCATACTTCTCCATTGCCGTGAGACACAATTTGCTCCGTGCCGAGTCGTCCAATTGCTGCAATAACTGTCTGGCTTCTCTCTGGTTCTGAGCACGAGCAATGGCCCGCGCCGTTTCCTGTTCGTCCTCATCTCCCTCCTCCTCCTCTTCTTCATCATCTTGGCCACTGTACTGCTCGTACCCTCCAGGTGCAGTCTCCATCTCTTCCTCCTCTTCCTCGTCTTCATCGACGTCCACAATGTCTATTTCATTGTTCTGGGACGCCGGAGGCTCACTGCCCTCTGGCTCCTCCTCCTCCTCTTCTTCTTCTTCTTCTTCTTCTTCTTCTTCTTCTTCTTCCCCCCCTTCTTCTGTAGGAGCTAACTCGTCCACATCCTGTTGGTTTTCCATATTTAGGTCTCCATTTTCCATATCTTGGCTGTCCGTTGCCATATTTAGGTTTTCCTCGCCGTTTTCTAGGCCGATGGCCAGGTCTTCGTCCATATCTTCCATTTGCTGCGGGAATTCCTCGTTGTCGTCCACGTCCGGCAGCTCCTCGTCGAGCAGCTTGCTCTTCTTGGCCAAAGGGGACACCAAGACGTCGTCCAGCGTCGTCTCATTGTCCTTCAGGTCCTCCACACTGTCTCCCTCGAAGGCCTCGGTGGCCGAGCGTTTGCCAGCCCCTGGGGAGGAAACGGATGCGACCAAGTCGCCTGGGAGATTGACATCGTCGCTGGCTACAGCTGGGACCCCCGCGGAGGCGCTGGAAGGCTCTGTCATGGGATATACGAGGCTGTGAAGTTACGGCAATTTATGCGGCGGTTGCTTGCTCTTGTGATCCGTTTTGACACACTCAAAACGAAAGGAAGGAAACGCACTTAATACGAACTTAGGCATCGGAAATAGAAGGGAATGTAGGGTGATAAGCTTGATGCAATGTGATTAGCTGGAAAACAGAACCCGCTTCAACTTGATGGGCCTAACAATCCCAGTACAGTCCTGCACCCTGTATTCGCCAGGGTAGACCTTATCGGATCCTGAAATCGATAAAGTTTGCGCATACCAAACTGCCGTCATCATTAATGTCCTATCATAAAGTCTTGCGGTTCATTAGAGGTGAGCGATGGCGAATACGGGGGGCAGGATTGCATGTGTAAGGCCTGTTTCTTTTTATGGTACTCAAAACGGTCAGGCGATTCGATAGCTCAGTGACGCAACAAAACACTATTGACAAGTCATAGGAAACTAATCAACAGCACATCCTATTTACCGAGTATTGTGACTTGCAGGCATTTTGCCGACAACTGCAGGTATGCCTGGTGCGCGTGTCTAGTGCTGGTTTTGCTGCGGCGAAAACCAGTTTAAATGGCAGATTTATTAGATCGATTCGGATTAATTCGTGGCGAAAAACCAGTGGACTCCCTGAAATGAACCGAGGCTAACACAGATGCGGTGGCAGAACGTTGTAAATGCAGCAAACTGATGAGACGCATCAAAACGCACGATGTTGCATTAAATAAAAGCAAAACCTGTGTTCCTAGACTGAAAGATGAGCAAGCAAGTCGGGCTCAATCGTTTTGGGAATCTTCGTACTCGAAGCAACTGTAGTTGGCGACAAACTTGCTGAGCTCCTCTTGGGTCATCTTGGTGGAACTGCTGCTACTGCTGCTATCATCATCATCACCACCACCACGCGATGCAGTTGAATCGAGGCTGACCTGATTCCTATTGGGTTGTCACTCCTGGGCAACAGCTCTATTGAACTCGTTCCTCTCATTTCCGAACAGCGATCCCAGTATTTCAGGTATCTCAGGATATGACGATCCATCTTCTCCACCTTTGCGTTGGGGCCCACTCATTGCATTTCTTGCACTTCACGTCCTTCGTTCCAGCAATTTTGTCAAAATACTCCCACATGGCAAATCTTGGTCTTCCTCCTGCCATTGTACAGGTAGCTGCATCGGAGCGAGATATTATCTTCACCCATCCTCTCACGGTTGCCCTTCATACCTCTCGCGAATCGCGAGTCGAGATCGGTTCCAGGACAAGCTTCTCTGGGCGTAGCTATTATAGCGCTGGAAGCGCGCGCAGAATGTGGATGCTGTTGAAGTCGATGTTTTGAAAATTACGCAGAACGGGCAATTATTATCACATATGACCACATCTGTTTTTACAAATTGCACATCTAACCGTGACTCTATTGATTATTACATAGCCAAGCAGTTTGCCAGATAAATCCGATGGATAGATCTGCGAAATCCAGTTTATGCCGGTTTAGCAGCTCAAGCAGCTCAAACAGCTTTGCTGGCTGTCTGGGCGAGAGAACCATATGGAGAAGGCGTGAAAGCCAGAAGTGAGCTCATTTGAAATTCTGCGAGGGCTTGGTTGCCAACAACTCAAAGTGAACCGCGATGTCAGCTACAACGGCAGCTACAACGGCAGCTTGGAGTGATTCAGATGTTTATACCTTTGCAATGGTATTAATACCATTCTTGAGAGTGACACCTCTCGATAGTGATAAAAGCCTCTTCCCTGGCTATCACTACTGAGAAGATTTGTCTGGGATGGAACTACAGTACAGTGTATCATCGCATGTATGGACGTGCCTATACATGTACATGTAGAACCCGGAATATATGTGTCGACATCAGTGATGACGAGGAGAAGGAGCTGAATCCACTCTACTGTACAACGAACGGAAATGTCTTCAACAAATTTCCATGGTTGTAGCTATATCTATTATCTGTGTTGATGCAAAATAAAATTCACAATTTACAATTTTTAAATTGAAATTTGTTTTTGGCTTAACTTACAATTAAAATAGTTGGCGCGTGCAACATGTTCTCTACCTACCGATGCAAAAGAAAAGTAAAATGGCTCACGAACAACCAAATTATCGAAACGAGTGAGGACAAGATTGTTGGTGCTCTGTGGATGCATAAGAACCATTACATGCACCGGTAGTCTCAAGGCGTACGTGTGCAATACCAAAGATGTATCCTAATGAAACCGCAAATACTGCAACTGAACATTACAAGTACCGGAATGCTACATTCATCCACTAAAAATTAATCCCTCGCTCAGGATACCTTCTTCACCCCGCTTAGGATTCCTACTCCCGCTCAGGAAGTCGCCGTTTTGATGTAGCCACTAAGTATTCCGCCACTGCCGCTCAGGATTAATCTTTTTCCTTGTATTAACGGGTGTTATCATTTGAGCGAGCACTGTTCTCCGACAAAGTCGTCGCTGAAACCGCGGCAATACTGGTATTTTTTCATGGTCGGCCGTATCTAAGCTTGCCGAACACAGACAGTCACGCTGAAAATCACGCGAACGTTATCACTGGTACGATTGTTCTTTCTACGATGGTAATTAATACTGCTGCAAGCAATGTCAAGTAATTTTCTTATGCTATCGCTGAGTATGGCCAGGTAACGATTTTTTTTATTCTTTACTAGTAATTTCTCTTCTTTATCGTTGGGATTGCTCCATGGGCTATCGATATGGTCTTCCGGATTGTTTTTTATCAAATCGCGTGGATCTAATAGTACTGTACGCGTGTTCAATGATGCCCTTTTCGTGATGATGGTCAAGTGATACAGTAGCGCGGCTCGAGCCCACTTCGAGCCCTCTTCGCGCACGAGGTCTTCCAACCATCAAAATGCAAGCGTTTTGATAAATTTAGTGTGTTCGGCAGACTCATATAGATGTGGGCTTAAGTTAACCGAGATGTTTACGTGGCGATCGATCTCTGCAAGCCTCTCACTGTACCACGAATCTTGTAACATAAGAGCTGAAAGTGTTCGTGATCTAAGGAGTCCACTTTGCTCCCATCGCGGTCGTGACATAATTCATTTCGAACCTCCGCAAATACTAGCAAGTCTGCATTAAGTTCCCTTCCTCTGGATACATCAAGTTCCCGCATCTTCGTTACAATAAATTCTCGCCGTTTCGTCGCGGTCGATATATTAACTATAAAATTTGAGACAAGATAATTGATTAGAAATGCGAAAACAAGACCAGAAGAACCTCTATCTTACCATAGTTGAGGTTGGCGATTTGCTTCACAAATTGCTCAATCCAATGCTCTGTAACGCCGCACTCTGCGTAGGATGTGAACTTTAGTTTCAAAAGAGCAATCGTGTCCAGCAATTGCAGCACACAGTGGTGTTCTTCTTGAAGGGCAACACGAACTGCAGCCTCACTGTGTAAGGCCTCATTGAGTGCAAATAGTGTGGCCGTATTGAGGCCCGTGTCGTTATCACATCTCCACCCCCACTCGACAATTTCCGGCGAATACCCGTTAAGCTCAATTTGTTCATCAGGCGCACGAAGTTGACGATCCAGCTCTTTCGAAAACGTTTTCTTGCCTTTCATCCGTTCTTCCCTCTCCCTACGTTCATTCTTCAGCACAGTATGATACCGTTTTTCGATCCACTCATTGAACTCTATCTTGGCATCCTACCTGAGACGTTCGTCTTCTTGCTCTTTAGTCTGCTTGGCTAGACTGGATTTGCGGCCGTCGAGTTCCATCTGCCGACCCGAAAGGATGGAAGAAAAAGCGACCAAGT